>JANTNT010029782.1:0-12882 GCA_024752375.1 Entacmaea quadricolor | reverse complement strand
ACAGATAATACATTTATCATGTCAAGTTCACACGACATCAAGAATTGGCTGAGGGCTCTTGGCCAATCAGAATCGAGCTATAGTGAGTAAAATGTATAATAATCATATTTATGTAAATTAATGTGCACAAGGCAAATATCACCACACAAAAAAATGCAAGTTTACTTGTTGTCTTCAAGCAAAAGTGAGGAGTAACTCATTTTTTGTGAGTTAATGTATGTGAATTTTGAACCCTGCTGTTATAAGGCATGTCCTTAATAAAACTACTTCCAGTAAGGGACCATTCATTATGTCAGGGGGCCCACTGCTGGCAAGAAATGGGGAGGGCATGGAAAATTCGAGACAGAGAGGGCTCACAAATAATGATGCATAGTCTGTCTGTTTTTATTAATTTTTTATTATCCTCCAGTAGGAGTAAAATGTTATAAACTCATGTAAGGAACACTCTTTCAATCACAGCAAAAAGATAAATTTTCTATAAAAAGGTCAAAAAAAAATTGTTCACTCAAAATTTTTAAAAAACATCTTAAAAATCTCTCAATTCCTGTAGTTGCTACAGACATCCTGTTACTTAACTCCTCCCACCCCCAACTTGAAAATTTGCTCCTCCCAATCTGAAAATTTGCTCCAACCTCAATTGTTATCTCTAGGCAGGGTTCGTACTCTTTTCATGTTACTAAATTCCATGACTTTCCATGACTTTTTTTATTTTTTCCATGACCAATATTCATTAAAAACTGACATATAAAATCTGACACATCACTGAATTTTTTTTTTATTTAAGATTCATACTTTTTCAAATTTCTAAATTCCATGACATTCCATGACCATAATTAGAATTCCATGACTTTCCAGGCCTGGAAAACTAAAATAAGAAATTCCATGACTTTGCAGCCATGGCCCATACGAACCCTGCTAGGTGTCTGGTGCATTGGGATCTGTCAATCATACTTCAAATAAAATTTGCTTGGTGTATAAAGTTTGATTGATAAATACCAAAATATCAGATATCTAGAGTCTTTAGTGTTCAGGGGGTGAAGTGGTAGAGGATTAAGCTGTTTTCTTCATGGGGAGTAGTGGTAGAGGGGCAAACCCTTTTCTTCAGGGGGTGCAGTGTTGGAGTGGCAAGCCATTTTTCTTTAAGGGGTGCAACAGCAGAGGGGCAAGGCATTCTAGCAGCCAAAGAGTCAAAAAAATTGGTAAAAAAATGGGGTGGCAAAGTCATCTGTGGTGGGGTTATGCACCCCTCGCACCACTTCCCTTTATCCACCTCTGAACAGTCCCAGTTGAAATTAAATTTTGTTGACTGAATTTAATAATATTCAATGCTTGAATTGTTTTGGTTGCATAATTGTAAAAAATTATGACTTTTATTGATTCAATAGACAATTTCACAGATCCCATTACTCAACCTCAGCCTCATCAGGGAGTACAATATTCTTCAGAATTTTACTACAGTCCACAGTAATGAAAGGAATTCACACATCAACCAACAATTGAAATTTCACAGGTTGTAGTCGATTTGTAAAGAATATTTTACTTCCAGACAAGGCTGAGGTTGAGTAACTGGATCCGTGAAATGGTCTATTAACAACAAACCTTCTGATTTAGAAGAAAAAGATGAAGTTGAAGAAACAGAGACACCACCAGCATCATCACTATCTTCACTTGAGGTGCTACTCACATCAACTATCACATCTTTCTTTGGGTCAGTTTGTATAAAGTTACGACACTGGAATGTCAAATGACCAGCTGGAACAACAACAACAATAACATAAGATTATCAGAGTGCAGAGCTTTCATTATAGTGTCAGTTTAAGTAGTGGTATAATTACGCAGTATGGTATAACTTAGGATATGTTCTAATAAACTTATATATTTATGAAACAAATACAGATATTTTGAATATGCTCAAAGCACGTGGACTAGCTTGTAAAGAAATACAAAGACGAATTCATCTGAATACCAAAAGTAGAGTAAGATTATGTAAGTATTAAAGTATTATTTTACTGTAAAACAAATTAGGGTTGTTGCTTCTTTCAAGCTTCGATAATTTGATAAGCTTTATTGTCTAACAAACGTGGTTATTGAAATAAGCTTAATTTTGGGAAAATGCCTTCAACTTACGATATCCACATTTCTTGCATCCAACTCTTTGATCATCTTTCTGGTTTGTTAGCCTTCCAATTAAACCTAAACAACACACAATAACGCATAACATTTGCTCAAAAAGGCAATGAAAGCTCAGAAAAATGACAAAAAATTAAACATACTTTTTACATCGGATGCCATCGTTTATTAAAACTACATCGGGATTCCTGTGCTTTTATCTAGACATCCGCTGAGCCGCTGTGGGCTCAAATATCTAACACAATTTGATTTTAGTCAAAAAATATTTCTTTAAAATTTTATTCAATTTTTAAACATCTGAACAGAATAATTTGATTGTACTTTAATTATGTGTAAAAATAAATGGTCTACTTTTTCAGCATTCGCGAAAAAATATATTTCTCAAATAAATTTGTTTTGGGTTGCCTGTGTTGTTTGTTGGACGCCATCTTTGAAATCTTTGATGAATTACAAAGCGTTTTACTTGGTTTTACTTGGTTTTACTCGAATTAAGGTTTAAAATGTCGCAGAAAAGACCTTCTAAACGCAGTAGGAGTGCTATAGACGATACATCTGGTGACTATTCTCCTCCGATGAAGTCTATACCTTCGAAACGATCAAAATTTGAAGAATATAGCTGCGAGACTGACATACAGGACAATCACGAGTCATCTGTTAGAAGATCATCAAGAGCTCCAAAACCCAAGGTATTCGATGATGAATACTTGGAAACAAGTCTACGGTCTCCCGTATCTGAAAGAGAAATCCCAAAGAAGAAAGATCCAAAACCTTCTTCACGAAGTCAAGCAGAGAGACGGAGTGTTGATGATATTTTGGTAATTGTAGATGAACAAGAATCGTCTGCAAAAAGAAGATCTTCACGAGTTCCAAAGCCAAAACTATTCGATGAAGATTACGTTGAGTCTACGAAAATGAGAGGAAGTGATGACGGGAGTGATAAAACTACGTCTTATGTCACAGACACTAAGACTACACAAGATAGACAACAAGAGATCTCTCTGAAACCAAAGCCAAACCACAAAGATAGGGGTAAAAATAACAAACCTAATATCGATTTGATTGATACTGTTGTAGCTAGTGGTTCCAAGAAATCACTGTCTGTTGAGCAAAAAGCTAAAAGGTCTGGTAGCAGTGCTAAGACAGTGCTAAAAGCTAGCCCTAGTATTACAGATACAAGTGATGGTAGTTTAGGATTCCATTCATCAGTAGAAGCTTTGGGTTCACCAAAAATAAGAACATCATCAAGAACCCCTGTACCTAAGAAGACCTTTGCACTTATTGATGATAGCCCATCATCAAAACGTGATGATAGTTTCTTTGAAGAAGAGGATTTGTATGTGGATGAAACCCGACAGGGATCCCACAAACCAAAACATGGCAAAAAGATTAGTATAGTTCAAAGTGATTCTAGTCTAACATCTGGTGAGGAGATTGACATAATCCACACATCTCCTGTTATTAGTAAAAAGAAAGGAAATGCTAAATTGAAAGAAGCTGGTTCCGCTGGAGAAAGGAATAAGAAATCCAAGAAGCCAAAGACAGGATTAGATTTCTCCTTCTCTAAGGATATTGGAGAAAGTACAAAGAAACTGGATGCCAATAAATATAAAAATAAAGGTGGAAATCAAAACAAGGAAAGAATTAAAAAGGCGTCTTCTAAACCTGATAATACAATAAAAGGTAATGTAAAAGAAAAGGACAATGACAATGAAAATATTATTGATAAAATGGAGGTGCCTACGCAATTGAAAAAGAAATCAAAGAAGAAAAAAGATGAAGTCAAAGAAGTTGATTTGCAACCCACAAGTTTTGACATTGATAAGAGTATACCAATTTTAGATAAAAGTAATTTGAAAAGTCCTACTAGTGAACATGGGAAAAAAAGCTCAAAACACTCAAAAATGAAGCACAAGGATGAACCACATAGTGAAGTAAAAGATGAAGATCATCATATTATCTTGAAACTACATCTTCCCCATACTGAAGGATCTCATCATTCTCACTCATCTCACAAGAAACGTAAACATAAACATTCTACAGAAAACAAAAGTGATAGCGACAGCAAAGCAAAAAAACAGAAATTATCAGCTGAATCTACACCACTGTCATCAGAAGACAAACACAAGAAAAGGTTGTCTATCAAATTTAAAGGGTTGTCTAGTGAAACACCTGGAGTTGAATTTGAAGGTGCCGAAAAAGAACAAGTTAGTAAAGAAAAAGAAAAGAACATTAAAGCTGTTGGGAGTATGGTCCCAAAGAAAAAAAATAAAAAACCTAATGATAAGCCTTCAGTGGCAAGTAGCTCAGATGAAAAAGAACATGTAAAAGTTGTGATAAAAAAGGCTAAAAAAGAAGTGAATGTAATCACAGATCTAGAAGAAGGAGAAAACCCTGCTAAAAAGGTGGTAAATAAAGATGTGAAAGAGAAGACAAAAGATATTAAGGAAGTTAAAACTAATCCTTCAGAAAGTGTTAAAACTACCCCCAAGAAGAAGGGTAAAGGTGAATCTCCCAAGTCAACTGAAAAAGAAGTAAGTTCAGTATCTAGGCAACTTTGTAGAATCTAAAACATTACTTGCTTTTAGAACCAAGATAAACATACATGTATATATTCACTGTCAAAGAGATTATCAATACACACAGAAACTTATCACAATATACACAAATTCAAAATTAGCAAAGTATGTATTTCCTTGTCTTTTAATTTGAGTCACATTCTGTATTTATATTTTGCAATAAATAATTACTTGAATTATTTAAATTAGTACTATTTCAATTATTTGTTAATTATTTATATTTTGAAGCCGAACACTGTTGAATCAAACATTTTTATTGCCTTATGGTTTCCCCCCAGAAACGCAAAATAGTGTCAGGTTATCTTCTGTTTTGTAAGAAAGAAAGATCTCGGATATACGAAGCTAATCCTGGACTTGGTAAGACAATAAAGACAAAAACATTTTTGTCTTTGATTTTAGATTAATATTAATTTTATCTTAAGCACGTTTAGTCATTTACAGGAAGTGCGGGATGCAGCCACGCGACATTGACACATGTAAATCGAGTAGCGCTATCGTGACTCTTGAATGGCTTCCGATCCGAACCAGTCAGAAAGCGAGAAAGCAGACACCATCCAATCACAGTGCTTGAATACGAAAGCCTCGTTACCGTACGTTTCCCACTCATACAAAAACAGTTCTCTAAGAGAGCAGATTTTACATATGATCGTGAAAAACGAACGGTACGTACGTGTCGTGATCGTGTTTGTGAACGTGACAATATCGTATCAGAGCAATTTCGCGTTATGTGATTGGTTACCCGTCAATCTACATGATTTTTCGCACCATTCAAAATCTTCTCGGCTGCAAAAAAAAAAAACCTCGAAAAATGCATTTGAAAAAAGAACTATGACAACGAGAACCAATCAAGATTAAGAGTGAAACCTGAAATAAAAGATTTGAATCTTTTTTTTTTCCTGGTACAGAGTTTGCACAGATAAGTCAAAAAGTAGGAGAAGCCTGGAATAACTTACCAGAAACAACTAAACAGGTTTGTAAATAACTGTTTTATTCTCGGTCTTGTAAACTACGTTGTCTTGGGACTTTGTCTTGGGACGTTTTTTTTTTTTTTTTTTTTTTTTAACGGTTTTGATAAGCTGTTCTCGACAATGAGTCCCTTTTTAAACCAAGAAATAGGCAGTTAAGCGATGTGGGATAGGCGCAAAAAACGTATAAGCATGCGTAATAGGTAAATTACACGTTACAAGGCTCGTTATTTACCTATTAGCATGCTTATATCCTTTCAAATACTTTGTTTTCTTACAAAATATGCAATCCTGTTCATATACTTTAGACATTGGTGATGATCGACCTTTTTCTCGCAACAGTTTGGCAGGAAAGTGGATTGCTTTTCTTCACGCTCATCTTGGCTTGATATCTGACTTTGACTTAAACGTTAGAGTAATTTTTTATGAGTAAATTTCTTTCTATACTCCAAGTGATACCACACTTCTGATGTACGACACGATCATGAAGTAATAATATAGCTTTGAATTGATGGATTTCTCATATGCCTCAGAGGAGAAATACTGGTGCGCGCGCGACGAACGAATTTTATTCGTATTTATTCCGAGAGCGTTCCGAGCGCACGAAATTCTATTGATCGCCTTTCAACCCGATTTTGTGATACCCCAGGACAATATAATCGGAGGCACTTATAATATTTTGACAAGGAAAGAAAGCGCACGGGAAAAGTTGTACCATGTAAATCGGTCTTAATGCTTCACGTTAATTTTGCCGCCCAGGAATGGAAAGACAAGGCCAATGATATTAAAAAGAATTTCCAGATACAACAAGAAGAAAAGAAACTAGAAACAACCAAGTGTGTTGGACCAGACGTTGTTGACATGGCCGCCCACCTGAAACTACTCGGGGAGTCCCTCAGTGTTATAGGAGTCAGTCTTATGGCAAAGGTAAGGGCTTCTCTTGTATTAACCTAGGTTCTAAGGCAGAGAAGAAGTAAACAAGTAGCAATTTCTTGAAGTTCTTGAGATTTAGAGACTTCAACTATGAGATAAGAGGGTAGGGCATTCCAAATTTGAGGAGTTCTGACGAAGAAAGAGCGTTGATGGGTTGCGATATGACACTGGTAATAGAGTACCAAAGTGTTGACGTCACAAAACAGAAATTTTCGAGTTTTTGGATTAATTTTGATGATATTTTCAGAAAGTGCTAGTCAAAATAGGAGATAAGGTAAAAATTTTAAAGCGATTGAGCAAAAAACGGCTGAGATATTAGCAGTTGAATGTGAAAATGCCGCCACAACTTTTCTGTTTAACGCTGGTTTATATCCGATTGGATCCAGTCCAAATAAGAGAAAATATATTGCGGTACATTTTGAACTTATGCGCCCGATATCTCCACATCTAAAGCTTGCAGTGACCTGAAATTCCACACGTTGACAATGCTGTCTGCTGTCTGCTGTCTTCTCTTCGAATTTTTAGGTTTCAGAACTAAAATGCAAAATTCAAAAATTCGTGACGTCACACTTCGGTACTCTATTCTTGGTTTTTCACGTGACGTCACAGCCGCCATGTTGGTGTACAGCTAACAAAAGGTTTCTTATTAACCTCTATTGCTATGTACACCAACATGGCTGCCATGCCTTTGTTATTTTATTCCCTGAGGAATGGGTGAAAACCAAGAATAAAGCAGTTTTCGTATGAGTATAACACGTACGATACCGTGATTCTTAAATGGCTTCCGCTCTCAACCAATCAGAAAGCGAGAATACCGCCAGGATCCAATCACAATGTTTGAACAAGGAAGCCATTTAGGCTGCCTGTTTTTTTTTTTTTTTTTTAGCTCCATATAGTTATTTCAGGCAGCCTGTACCTTTTTCCAAAAACTTTTCTTTTTTTAAAACACTTTTGTAACTTTATTTAAACCTGGTACAAATAAAGCTGTTTGTTTGTTTGTTTTGTTTATTGAAGGGTCACGGTACTGGACGTTTCACACTCGTACGAACACTTCTCTCTCGTTTTACTTAATGGGGTTTCTGGCTGTTATTAGCGGGAACTTTCGTAAAGCTTCAGTACGATTAGGATAATAACGACTTTTGGAGGGCATATTGTTTATTTGTGGCCCGCGTAGTAACATTTGCGCCCAAACGCTGCGAGGGTGCAAATGGTGCTGCAAGGGCCACGTATAAACATTATGCACGACAAAAGTCATGTCATTACCATTAACATCAATATACAAGGCCAAATCATGAAAAGTAGTTTATGACTGCCAAAAGTTTCTGACTTAAAACAGTTTATGACTGTCAAAATTACATTCAGAAAAAGCTTCAAAAAGTTTTAATTCTTGAAAAAACAAACGACCTGCCTAAAAGCAAAAACGGGCGTTATACAAAAAGCGTTTTGAAATGGTTTTCCCCGAAAATCTGATTGGTCGAGAGCAGTCGTACGATGCCTTATCAGCCAATCATAAGCAGGGTGGTTGGCGCGCGTTTGCAACCCGCTCGCTTGGTATTTGGCGGCGTATATTGATGATAATAGTAATTTAAAGCATGTTTTTCCTTTTTTCAGAGGGAAGCAGAGGTTCACGGTTCGTTATCAGTTCTTTTGGACTCCATATTGTGTGCTATTTGTCCCTTGACGTTCTTAACGTCACATATCCCTGGCATTCCGGGTATTTCTAAAGAAAAGCAGGTAAGCAGCCTTGCAACGTGAATTACAGTGCGACTACTGTAGCGAGGGCCACTTAGACAACGAGAACCAATCAAGATTTAGATTGAAATCATGAACCAATAATGGGTGATCACACTAGTAGAATCTTAAACTCATAAAATCACAATGTTTCATTCCCACGGTCTCTTGATAACATCAAAATTGTTTGTCAGACATTATTCAGATCTTGGCTTTTTTTACTTGCTCCTGATTGGCTAGAATTGGCTAAAGTTGGAATGCATTGTTTTCAGTCTTAATCTTGATTGGTTCTCCTTCAGCGTCAAGGGGACCCCGGTTAGTCGTACTAAATGTAGCACTCCTCACAGAGTTATTTAATAGTCCTCACAGAATCAATCTCACCCGCAGAGGCCGAATAAAAGTGTAAGTTTTGGTTTAGGAGGGGAAGTGGTATTACGATACCTCTATAATCAATCCAGTCAACTGTCTCTGGCGGACACTCCTATTAGCGGACAGCTCCAGTTACGGGCACATTCCAAAACCCCGCTTTAACTCTCAGACAAATTCTTTATTTAAGCGTACGTTTCGGTCAGCATTTCCCGTAAGCGAACATTCCCATAGGAGGAGGACATTTTCAGCCTATTCCAATTTGGAGGCATAATATACTAATCACTAATTATCTTCTCATTATTGTAAGCTGCCATACTATGCAGCCCGTAGAGTCCTCCACTGATCATTATTGTAAATTAGTTCTGAAAAGCCCCTTGGGGCCGGAGAACTAATGATTACATTCACATTCACATAAGCGGACATTTCCATAAGCAGACTCGGACACTTTTGATGGTTATGATTTGATTCTTTTGTTTCCACACTATCCTATACGAAGCCTCGCTGTAAAATACTCCAACTAAATTACTCAAACTCTTATCATTATTTAGGGGAGACATTTCATTGCGAAAAGCGCTTCAAACGTCTGTCAATATTTGCCATTGCCAGTACCATTACAATTACCATTACCAATACGATTGAAAGTCACCAGTAGAAGCGTCGGCAAGCGGACAAAAACTCCCCTAAGCGGACAACTCTACCATCTTACGGACACGTTTTAGGGTTCCCGACTGAAGTCCCAAGGGAATACAAAAATAACCATGTTTGATGATGTTCACCTGGTATTCCTTTTTAGTTTCTTTTTGAAATATCATCAAGTTTGACCCCATATCTTTTGATGTTCTTTTATTCCTTTTGGAATGATGGCAAACGACCTATGAATCTTAATAAGAATATTTTCTGCTTGGTCTTACAGGCACAGATACTTGATGACTTGGCCTACACTATGCCTGGCCTTGGGTGAGAAAACCCCCGATAATCGCCTCTAGTATACACCAATAAAGATGCCCTGCTGTATACGACATGTATATCTATCTGTACAGACTGACAAACCCGGATACCCGGCTATATACGATATTAACTGGTGTCTTGTAACATGCATAAAAGTTCATAAAGGAGTAGTTTTAGAACGTGTGGGGAACTGGTACCGTGACACCTAAATGGCTTAACCAATCCAAAAGCGAGAAAATAGACACTGTCCAATCACAGTGCTTGGATACGGAAGCCATTTTAGAGTTACGGTACTGTACGTTTCACACTCGACGTACGAAAACTGCTGTAAGGCATGTCTGAGCAAAACCTTAGCTTGTGTTTGTTATTAAGTATAATTCACGATAGATCATTTTTAATATATTTCTAAAAGGTATCTTTGTAAATAAAAGTTTTAAATTAGTCTGAATATTTTAGATTTGTTTTGGTGTATCACAACATCGCGTAAAAATACTATTGTCGTCCGCAACACGTACTTACGGTTGAGCTGTTTGATGTGTTAGGCATAATTTTGAAAAATATGCATATTTAATTTACCTGAACGACAGTGATTGGCTGATGTTTGATTGCTCTGTGAATTTCTTTCTTAATGAGATCAAGGCATGCCAATCACCTTAAAACAAAAGCCTTTGTTACTCTCAATCAGACCATTGAAAGTTCGTGAAAGTCCGGAAAAGATGATTAAGGGGGAGACGATAGTTCAATTTGTCGGAATTAAGAGTTGCTTATAGAAACCTCGGCAAGCCGTTATGGTTCGAGAGAATTAAGAAATGAAACACGCCTTTTCCGTGTTTTGACACGCGTTTCATTTCTTTTATAAAACAATTTCTTTTCTCTTGTATACGAAGAAACTACAAAACATTGAATAACAAGACATATAAAAAGACGGGATAATATAAAAATTTTGACGCGCGTGCAGGCCGCGGGAAAAGCCATGTCTTGACAGGCAAATGAAAATCGGCCAATCACAGCGCGCGTACTATTGAAATTATTTTATGTTTTTTCCCATGTAACACAAGGCTAAAAGAAATCGAAAACAGTGATTCTAGAACTATGGGTCTTATTTTATGAGTACATATTTTCTGAAAACAAAACTTTATAAAAGTTTGAAAATGTTCTCTCTCTTGGGTCGTTAACGTTTGATCAAAGGCGATTGAATCACTTTTTAGTGTCCTTTAAGAAATGTCTCGTAAACGTTGCAATGAATTGGGTCGTATCAGAAATAATTTGAAATTGTTATGATCTAGCAGCTTAGCTTTGAAACAAGGCGAAATTCATATTGGTATACGTCCAATAAAACCAAAGTTATGAAAGTTTTTGTGTCTCATGGGTCGTTCACTGTTGAGGAACCCAAATAGACTTGGTTTCAGACGTGTATTGTCGGTGATTGTCAAGCAAGAACAATGAATATCTACATGATGTCACTAGTGGGTCTAGCTTCTCTGATAAACCAAAAACGGTTCTGGTTTTTATGTTAGGTCTAGTAAATCTGAGGATATTGGTATATCCCCTCCTCCTCAAGGTTGGAAACAACATTGATTAGAAATGTCTAATAAAGACAAAGCAGAAACTTTAATTCACTCTGTGTTCATTAAAGAAAGGTTACCAAATGAAATGGAAGTGTCACCGTATTCACCAGTAGCTGATCTTCAGATTAATCCTGATGGTGGTGTCAAGTTATTAGCAGCATTAGATCCAAGAAAAGCTTGAGGCCCTGATGAGCTACCTGCAAGTGTTCTGAAAGAAGTTTCTGAGACTGTTTCTCATTACCTTTGCTATTTATTCCAACAGTCTTATAACCCAAACACTATGATACCCTATGATTAAACATTGCTATTTTTAAAAAGACAACAAATCTAATCCAGCCAACTAACATTTCGTCCCATCAAGGGCGGTAAGACACAAACAATTTGTTAAAATAAAATGCTTTGGATACCTGTGTTGTTGCGTGCACACGCGCGCGAAGAAGAATGGGTATTACTCCACAGACCATATTGTTCAAAGGCGCGTAAAACAGTTACATTGAGTTACAATACAAATATTAACGGGGTAGGCTAATACAGCTGTGAACCAATCAAAATCCTCGATTATGAGTCACGTGATTAAATTTCATCGACACAAGCTTGTAACACGTTGATGACGTCAAAATGCACGGGAACCTTGCGGGATGATATAAAGTTTACTTCCGATATTCTTCACGAGAACCCCCTTTCCTCCTTTCATGAACGTTAATATTACCGATTATTATTATTATTTTTTTTTTTTTTTTTTTTTTTTTGAAAATTGGCATCATATTCGACACACAAGACCTAAAATGAAGAGACTAGACTAGGGAAATCTAAGAAGTATTTCAGGAATTTATCATGGTCGCCATACCAAATTTCGGTTCCATTCCACAGTTTTGTGATTTTCGTAGTATTTGTATGCGCGCGCAATAGCATGAACTTCCGGTTACTAATAATTGCCTACGCAGTCATCAATACAGGAGTTTCGTTCTCTTGGTATTACATCCTCGAGAACCCAGAGGTAAGATGCTGTCACTCGTTTCTCGCTTCCAGAAGAAAAATTCTGTTGGACTTTGTTCCGGAAGTGGAGGCTTTCTATACTGACTATACTTTATACCGATTGGTCGACCAATCAGGAAAGAAACAAATTTCGACTTCCGGAACAAGGTATAACAGACTTTGTGCCCAGGGATATTTCTCCTGGAAGCGAGAAACGAGTGACAGAATTGGACCCCTGTGTTCCCGAGAATGTTAGTATTATGGTCCCTTGAAGTAATCAAATTTTGAAAAATGAATTCCTTCATTTCAATATCCTGGATCCGCCCCTAAAGCAGCATGGACTTGCTCGACTTGCTACAGCGATTCATGACTGGGCTACAAACAAACTGATGGGATCTCAAGCACATAAAGGCTTGGGTTAAGCCCTATTTACCTTAATTTTAGGTTTTTTTGAGGTCACATTGTATTTATCGCAGGGATCCTATTACTCTGGCATTTTGTATTAAATATCCTTCCAACTAAACATTATTCATCAGTGTTGACCTTGGTTGAAGGATCACGTGACCTGATAGAGTATATTTTGATGGTAAAATTTCAATTTAAAATGGGTTATACAAAGAAGTTATCGGTATGAATGAATTTTATGTTTTCTTCTTTCTTTTTCCGAGGTCTTTCAAACTTAGCTTT
>JANTNT010029671.1:0-12889 GCA_024752375.1 Entacmaea quadricolor | reverse complement strand
CTGTATCTCATTCAATTTTACCCCAGTTGACACCAAACTTCAGAATTTTGTAAATCTTGATTAGCTCTCTATGGTTTAGGGAGTTTTGTGTTGACGCATTCATTATAAAGTGATTCGCCCCAGTCACTCACGGCTTGAAATCCGGCAATGCATATATTTTGATGTAAACACGCGGGTTGAACAAGAGATGATGTAAAAAATCACGAGCCTTCAGACGAATGATTTTCTGTGCATTCTTCTCGTGTTCATCCAACATCCCAAGTGTTTATATTCAGAGGACACTGATAAACATTGAAAATGATTTCTAATGGTTTAATAAAAACTAACTATGATATGGATATACCATGGGGGACTCCCTTAAAAAATAGATAGGGGAGCTCGGCGGACGGTTTTGAAAATGACCCTAAACGTTACGCATAAATTAACTCAGGTAAAATTTTGACGATTGAATTTTGATTTTGATTTCAGACGCTAAAAGGTACGACCACATTTAAGGGCTACCATGAATGCCCTTTTGTGGTTAACATTGGAAAAAAGTTTAGTGTTAGCAAGAAACGCGGAGAAAGAGGAAATGCACTTCGAGTTCACAATGAAAGGGGTCAGCTAGGATAACTTGAGTAATGTTCGACAACTGACCCTAAAAGTACGGTGTCAGTTCGAGACCCTAAAGTTCCGTCGAGCAGCCCTATCCATTTTTTAAGGGAGTCCCCCCCCCCCACTAGAAAGAAATAGCTTTCCATATTGATGTAGAGATCTATAAACACGGTTTCAGCCAATCAGAGAGCGCGTTGTATCGTAGTTGTTTTATAAACCATTTTTAATATAAGATATTTCTAAAACAGTTTTACTTACCTATTTTCCCAAGTCCAGTTTCCTTCTTGCCTAAAGTCACTCAGACCGACCCACACATAGTTTTCTTTTTGAACTTTATAATTAACAAATTCTTGTTCTTGGCTGTCCGTAATTGTCAGTAATTGCGCTCCAAATTGTCTACATTTAACAGACGCTTTTAACCACGAATGATAATGTTTCCTAAGCTTATAACAATATAAATTCTCGCCTACAATATAGGATACCCAACCATAAGGACAATCGTCTGTAAAGAATAAGTAGATAGGTGTTATAGTTTGATCTTACCACAGAAAAAGTCATAAATATAACTTATTAGATTTTTAATTATTAATGCTTTTAAATGAATTGGGTCTTTGTGGCTTTAATTACACTCAATTCATGTATCTGAAAAACGTATAGGAAACTGAAAGCGATAAACACAAAAATAAGGATACTGGGATACCGTAACACAAGGAATATGTGACATCCGTACACAAGGATACCGGCACACAAGAAGATCAGAAAACAGGGACACCGGCACCTAGGGAGACCGGAAAACAGGGGCACCCGCGCACAGGAACGCCTACACACAGGGACACCGGCACACAAGGACACCGGCACACATGGAGATCAGCACACAGGGACACTCGCACCCAGGAGAACCAGTATTCAGGGACACCCGTACATAGAGGGAGAGACAAACAGGGACACCAGCACACAGGGACTCCCCCATCACAGGGACACCCGCACAGGGACACCAGCACACAGGGACACCCGCACACAGGAGCTCCCTCACGCAGAGACACCCGCACAGGGACACCAGCACACAGGGGCTCCCTGACGCAGGGATACCCGCACACAGGGACAAAGCATGACCGGTTAACTACTATCGTTAATTCTGATTGGCATATAAGTGGTCTGCAACGGTTCGGAAGGGAATAAATGGGACTGGATGATGTTGGATGATATTATAAAATGAAGAGAACAAGAAATTTGCTACCAATTTTGTTTACTTAGTTGCAAACCACCCATAATGAATGAAGACCATCAAACATGGTCGCCATTTTTAATCCCTTGTCGCCCAACATTAGTCGCTACCACTTGATCTTTCCCGAATTGGCTTGAATGACCACAAAACAATGGTTCCAAGACGAGGCAGAGGTTGATGTTTTCATACATTTACTGTATTTATCAAGCTGCGCCTCGTCTTGGAACCATTGTTTTGTGGTCACTCAAAGTCTGCTTTAGGAAAATGTTTTTGAATTCACTTACAATTGGATTGAGGTACGTCCACTTTACCAGTGTTTGTTCTGACGTTGCCTTTTCTTACTTTAAGATCCCGTCTTGTTGGGTTAGATGCTCGGTATCTATAGTAACTTGTCCATCGAAAACTGAAACCTCTTCTTTCAAAAATGCCATCAGAATGGAATCGAATGCGAATAGAATTTGACGATGTTGTCTTTTTAACTGAAATCGAAAAAATCCTCACCGGGTTAATCTATTGACATAAGGAAAAAAAGGAGAAAGATGATGAAGATTATGATAGTCATGAATGTGATAAGTTGAATAGCAAGGAGATTAAGAAAACGATGGTGGTGGTGGTGGTGGTGGTGGTTGATGGTTGATGGTTGATGGTTGGTGGTTGGTGGTTGGTGGTTGATGATGCTGGTGAAGGAAATGGTGGTACTGGTGAGGGTTGGTGGCGGTGGAGGTGGCGGTGGCGGTGGCGGTGGTGCTGGTTGGGGTTAGTGGTGCTGGTGAAAGTTGTGGGGGTTGGTGGTTGCCAACTCGAAAGTTCATACTCCTTTGGTCCCCACTCTCATATTTTTCGACATCTTTATTGTTTATTTAAATTTCGTAATTCCTGTCATCGTTTTTAATGATTGGAAATTTCAACAATGTAATCTTTGTGTGTAAAATTAAAAAAGGTCAGTTCGTGGTGATGGTAGTGACGACGTAAAAGACGAACAACAAAACGAAGGAGACGAAGGTGAAAACGAAGAAGAAGAAGAAGAAGAAGAAGAAGAAGACGAATAAAAAGAAGACCAAGTTTTCCGTAAAAATTTTAAGAATGCTCCAAGTGGTTTAATTATTATTTTGATCAGAGCACGAGAGAAAATTAACCAATAAGCGAACTTTTCTAAGTGTAGATAAAGAACGATTCTTACACGGGTTCGAACAAAATAAATCATTATTATTTGAACAAAAACTGGTCAACTAATTTACGTACCTGGTCTGTTTGTTCCACAGTATCTACCAAGCGACGGCGACGACCTTTCACTTCCATCTCTCAAACTAATAAAGTCGCGACCACAACGTCCAGTGTCATCAACATCAATATATTCAAAATAGAACTGAATAATGCGCCCACTGGAAGCCGTAACGATCCATTCACAGTTTAAGTTAGGACGGTAGTTTGATGGAAATCCTGGACTGGTTATGCGGCCGTAGTTACTCCGAATACGGCCACCACAAGCATTGTCGTACATCCCACTGTCATAGAGTCCATTAAGTGCTATTAAAAAGTTATAAAATATCACGTTATTGTCGCCTCTTTCTCCTTCTCAGACTTCTTATTTATTTATTTGTCATCTCTTACCACTCTACTTAGTTGGGTTTTCTAAAGACCTGTTTACACGGGCGATTATTGCTGTGATTTCGGGGTGCAATTTTACCGCGATGCGAAATTGCAGCAAGCCTACAGTGAAATTGGAACATGTTCAAAACCCCTGCGATATCGTGGTGGCACGAACTTCGTAGGTCACAGTGGAATTGCCGGCTGTTCACACGCGCGGTTTTGCATTGCAGTGCGATCGCATTGAAATCGCCGCAAAAGCCGCAGGAAAAATCGCACCTCAAAATCGCCCGTGTGAAGGGGCCTTAAAGTAATGGAGAAATAGGAATCTTGAAAATATAAGACAATGAGTCAGCGTCGTTATTGAACGGACTGAAAAGGTACTTTTTTGAACTATCTCATCTTAACATCATTGCAAACTCCCAACACTAAAACTCTGACGTAACCGACTAATGTAAAGTGATAATGGAAAAACATATTTCAGTAACTAAATTCATCTGTACTGGTCTGAATAAATAATTAATACGAGTTTAACTTTGAATTCTCAGTACAAAAGTTGAAAGTCGAATAGAGCTTTCGACTCTATTATACTCTATACTCTATTATACTCTCTCAGTGAACAAGACTCTAGCTTAGAGTCGAAAGCTCTATTCAACTTTCAACTTCTGTACTGAGAATTCAAAGTTAAACTCGTATTAATTATGAAAAACATATTATCAGATAGAAATAATAATAATTGGTTTAAAATCGTTGTGAGCTCCAGGCTCAACAACCTTTGCTTGATTTGGCATTCAAATGGGACAATCATGAGAGAAGCTGGACATATCCAATACATGTAGTGTGTGACTGACACTTGGAAATGTATTAAAGATGTTGTGTTTGCTGCTTCAAGTGTGAATGACTCGGAAAAAATCCGAGTCCTCCAGGCTGGGATTCGAACCCACGACCTCCTGAATCGAATCGAATCGAGTCGAGTCGAGTCGAATCGAATTGGTTCGAATCCCAGCCTGGAGGACTCGGATTTTTTCCGAGTTATTCACACTTGAAGTAGCAAACACAACATCTTTTTAAATACAGCCATAAATAATAAATACATCTTTTTAAATACAGCCATTGGCTTCCAAAAGTATTTACCATGTATGTTTCCAGCAGATATTACTCCAACAGACTCGCTATCCATAGTTCTCCATGTCGCTTCAAACCCTTGATAATTATGTCTATTATTGGAGTGGAATCGAACCCACATGTCAGAGCCAGATGACCACATGGTTTTTGGTTTGGCAGCACCACAGTATTTCCCAAGCACAGCTGACTGGTGATTGCCGTCACGTACTTCCACATAGTCATTCACACAGGATTCTGTTGAAGCAATTGCAACCGACATTATCAATCAATAAATCAACCAATCAAGCAAGTAACCAAGCAAACAACCAACAAACCAACCAACCAACAAACCAAACAAATAGCAATCCAAACAACAAACCAACAAACCAAACAAATAGCAAACCAAACAACAAACCAACCAACCAAACAAACAAACAAATAGCAAACCAAACAACAAACCAAACAACCAACAAACCAAACAACCAACAAACCAAACAAATAGCAAACCAAACAACAAACCAAACAAATAGCAAACCAAACAACAAACCAAACAACCAACTAAGAAGGCAAGCAATCATCAAAGCAAGCAAGCGATTGCTAGCAGCCAAAAAAACAAACAAACAAACAAACAAAAACAAAACAAAACAAAAAACAAGCAACCAATCAAGCAAATTCATTCATAATAGAGGTAAACACTTAAAATTGAAAGTTTAATCAACTGATAAATTTGTGGCCGTCAGTCATTTCCTATTATTCATGTAGAAAAACTTGCCTCCATTTTCCATATAGAAGAACGTAAACACCAACTGAACTTGAAGATTGTCTGATGCTTTGATGATCCAAGTACACTCGATATTATCAGGATAATGCCGTGGATACCCAGGTGATGTAATGCGTCCTCTGTCACCCGAGATAGTACCTCCACACTCTACAATAGAATGGAATCAACTATTTTACAGCAATTGAGCATAACATCACAATCTGAATAGATTAATTTTACCACAAATATAAACGGAGGCCGAGGTCAAAAAAAATTCAGAACTGAATTTGTTATATATAAACTGCAAAGTTTATTCGATAAACGTAAAACTGGAAGATCTCGTGAATCAAGTACCAGCTGCTCTTGTCATTAGTGTCATTAGCCTCTGACTCGGGAGAACAATCCTTCCCTGCACGTACGAAATAAAATATATTGCTGTTTTTTTGTTTTTTTTTTTTTTTACCCGAAGGTGTCTGGGGATTTACTAGGTAGGCTTGTATCCACGTATTGTTTTAGTAGCTTATAGAGTGACGATTTGTATGCATATGAGAGGTTTGTACTGCGGATAAAGTAATGAATAAATTGGAATGATCTTCGCACCAGTTAAATAAGTAACGTACTGTTACTTTGTAGAAAGCTCAGAAAAAATTCTTTATTCATTACTTTATTTTTTACGTCTATTATAGGACGTAAAAAGAACTCTCTATTGACCTATTCCCAACGAGGCTTTATAGCTCAGTTGGAAGAGCGTCGCACTAGTATCGCGAAGTCATGGGCTCAAATCTTGTTGAAGTCTCAGAATTTTTTCTGAGGTTTCTACAAAGTAACAGTACATGTTACTTATTATTCGTTTTCCAGCTCGATTAGCTCTATAGCTATTCTGGAAATCGAATTACCTTATTTATAATGTCTTAATGATTCTTGTAATTTTCTTTTTTAATCTATCTGGTAATGAAATAAAGATCTTGTCTTGTCTTTGTCTTGACTTATTTAACTGCGAAGATCATTCCAATATATTCTTTAGAGTGACGATTGGAGACGCCTTTTTATATTTGTCATAAAACTTTACCTATAATTTAGCTCGTTCCTATATTGGGAAAAGAAAACCGAATAGGAAATTTTCCTAAAAGATGCCTCAAACCGGTTAAACTAAAAACTAAGAACCAACAATTACCTATTCTACAATTAAACGTGTTGCATCGTTGAGTTTCTGTGCTTCTGCCTCGGCACCTTCCAGTGCAATTGCGCCTGCGCTGTTGCAGGCCACCACCGCATGTAACACTGCAGGCGCCCCAAGTAGACCAATCTGACCATCCCACTAAAAGACAAAATACAAAAACGGTCCGAAACAGTGAGATAATGAATTTTAATATAATTAATAATAGTTTGTGGGGTTTTTTTAGATAACGGTCCTTACCTTTCTGGCAGGATTGCACGTTGCACCTTCTCTCTTCGTATGATAGTCCCCTGCAAGAACGACCTCCGTTGCTGGGGAAAGGGTTTGAACACGTGCGGTCGCGTCGCTGTTTCCCGCCACCACAAGAAACACTACATGACGACCAAGGTTTCCATTCAGACCATCTTCCATCTTTCAAGAAAACAAAGACGGTTAAAGTAAACAAAACAAGGCAATATCAAGGAATTCAAAAATAGAAATAAAATGTTGTTGGCAGTTTTTTAACCTAAATTATTTTCATGGAGTTGAAATCTCAGAAACACAAGACTCACCAACTTTACAAGGCTTATTGTTGCACGATCTCCTTTCGATTGTCTTTCCAATACAATTTCTACCTCCATTGGTTGGTCTGGGGTTAGTGCAGCTGCGCATGCGCTGCTGAATTCCACCACCGCATTTCCTACTGCAGGCTTTCCAAGACGACCATTGGCTCCAATTACCATCTGTGTAAGAATGTTATACAAACAAGCTCGGTTTACACACAAACACAAATAGTTTTACATAAAATTAATGAAAAATTATTAATTTTACCAATTCTACAAGGCTTTGAATTGCATCTTCTGATTTGGAAAGTTCTTCCAATACAATTTCTACCGCCATTCGCAGGTCTTGGATTTGTACATCTGCGCACGCGTTGCTGAATTCCGCTGCCGCACGATTTACTGCAGGCCTTCCATTGCGACCACACAGACCACCTACCATCTTAAAACAGCAAAACAAATTTACTCTCAATGTCACAAACAGTTTTTAAATATAACTCTTCCGTTTTGCATTATTAGAAAAACATTTCAAGACTTACCAACTCTACAAGGCTTAGTATTACATCTTCTATATTGAAAAGGCAGTCCATCACAGTTCTTGCCGCCATTCGAAGGTTTTGGGTTTGAACAACTTCGAGAACGTCGCTTTACCCCACCGCCGCAAGATTTGCTGCAAGCTTTCCATGTAGTCCATAAAGACCACTTACCATCTTAAATCACAAATAATCAAGATTAGAAAAACGAAAGAATAAATGCAACGTTTTGTAACAGTTACTGAACGAACGAGAGAAGCAATTTCATGAAATGAAAGTTAGTGCTTCCGTACACTGACCATAATTACCACAGTGTTAATTCAGAAATAACATTTTATACACAAAATGGGCCATCTTCAGGTCAGGTTGACTGTTGGACGTACCATCAGATATGAAAAATATATATTTATTCCAAAAAACAAACAAACAAACAGAAAAAAAAACGTTGACATTGCAATTGGGCGATCTGAACTCTGAAATCTGAAGTTTAAGGCGGAAGGGAAAAAAATGCCATAGAAAATCAAAATTTTCCTTTCTGTAAAGAAATACACTATATGAACTCTACTTAAAGCAATGTATGGAGTATAGTTTAAAACACTGCAAGAGTCAGATGGGTTAAGCTAGAATAGATATCGGATTCGGATCTCCCAAAGCCAACGTATTTGAAATAGGTCTATACACCCATCTTCGCTATCCGTATGCTACTCTGACGATAAAGCAAAATAAAAATGTTAAAATCTTACCGACTTTACAAGGTGTTGTGTTGCATTTTCTGGTTTGGAATGGTGTTCCATTACATCTCTTGCCACCGTAAGCTGGTTTTGGGTTTGTACAACTGCGCACACGTTGCTGTATTCCACCGCTGCACGATTTACTGCAGGCCTTCCAAGTGGACCATAATGACCACCTACCATCTGAAGAAAAAAATAGCTATTTTAGGAGATATTATAGGTGAATCGAGAATATCGAGAATATCTCAAAGATCGAATTGGAATTTAAAAGTTGATATTTACGGAGGAAGGAAAACTGGAGAACTCTACGGAAAACCCTCAAAGGGAGAGAACCAACAAACAACTATACATTTATTTTTGGCTTTCACTTGAGGTTATCAAAATGCTAAAATTCAAACTATTCACCTCAGTACTATTCGTTGGAGATTTTATTTATATTGTTATAAGAAAAGTCTTCCCAAAATAAATTTGTAATTTCGATGTTTGGTTTACGATTAGTCGACAAGTCAAATTCTGTCATGCAATGCTGTCACGGTTTTTAAAGCCACAGAAATAGCGAAATTTGTTTATAATATTTTTTTATCTTAGTAGATGATGGGTATCTTTATTTTGATGAACAATGCAGTTAAAAAATTGAAGTATTTGCAACATAAACGTTATTTTCATTTGGCCGCCATGTTGGTGTCCCTGAAAGGGAAACAAAGATGGCGGACCCATATATTTCAGCCAAATTATGAGCATAAATGATCGCTCATATCTTCACATCCCAAACTTCTTTTAACTCAAAGTTTGGCTAAAATACATGGTTTTGGATGTTCTTTTGGCCTATTGAGTTTTTGTTAAATATAAGCCTAAGAAAATTTTCGATGACATAGGTGAAAGCCAAGAACACGACGTCGATCCCGGCGAGATTTGAACGCGGGTCGCATTTGGTGAGAGTCGAGCGCTCTCACCAAACAACCCAGTTTAAGAGTTCCTAAAAGTAAGGCGCATTTAGTTGCTCCAAAATGATGTTAAAGAAATAATTTATACACGGCGATATCAAAATGCTGGACGATGTAAAGCATTCAGAGTGCAAGAAGTTACAGAAACACTCGATTGCGCATCGTGTTCCCTTGAACTTCTTTCGTGCCACAATATATATGGACACGCGCGGACGTTTTATATTCATTTTCCAACATACAGAGATTCTCACCAATTTTACATGGCTTATTGTTGCACAGTCTTCTTTCGATTCTCTGTCCAATACAGTTCTTGCCGCCATTAGTTGGTCTGGGACTAGAACAACTGCGCATGCGTTGTTGAATTCCACCGCCGCATTGTCTACTGCAGGCTCTCCAAGACGACCAAAAAGACCATTGTCCATCTGTTAAAAATAGCAAGCCAAAAAACTGTTTGGATGATCATGACGTTGATGAAAATGGAAAGCTTAGTTTGGAAGAAAATATTCCAGGCGATGTGGGATTGGAACTTTATTACAGATAAAAATCGACATGTGAGTTTGAATATTGCGTGTTACAAATACTGAATGTAGTGGTGGTATGTGTGTGGAGCGAACCTTACGGGTGTTTGTGGTGGTGATATATGTTTATTTATAAAATAATTTAGATATAACGCGTGCTCTGATTGGTCAAAACACCGTTTTAGATGAGAGTATCTAAAATGCCCACGTCACTTCTCTTCGTCAGCGATTTTTTCCCCTTTCAAATCAATTACACAAATAATTATACAGCTACTAAATAATCCCATATAGGTAACTGTCCAATTATTTTCTTAATTGGACAGTTCTTGTTGATATGGGATTAATTTAGTAGCCGTATAATTAATAGCTACCAGGATTCCATGCTTTCCAATTAAGAAATAATTAGACTCGAAAAATTCCTTTGACTGCATGCTTAAACTAGTAAAGAGTAGTAGTAGTAAAGATCACGCTGTGAACCACGTTGTGAATACTTTAATTGTGATGGGAAATGCTTTAAAAAAGAAGAAAATACAAGAGAAAAACAAGTGTACCAAATTTTTACAAGGAGATTTTACCTATTTTACAAGCTTGTGTATTGCATTTTTTTGTTTGAAGCATTGCGCCTTGACACTTTCTTCCTCCATTGGTAGGCCTTGGATTAGTGCAAGTTCGTTTGCGTTGCCTGATACCAAGACCGCATGATTTACTGCAGCCTTTCCATTCCGACCACGAAGACCAATTACCATCTGTGAAATGCAAAATATGAATGACTCCGCGTACATTTATAGATAAAAAGTCGGCATGAGTGTTTAACTTGAAAATACGCCACTCGTAAAAATGATACGAAACTACATCTGAAATACGAGTTACATATTTTCCATATCCTCACTAGCAAAAAATACGGAAAAGATTTGTGTGTGCATTTGTCAATATAATAAAAAGAAAATTACAAGGTGGTTTGAAGATTATCTTTTTGTGCTTTAAAAATTTTTTTTCTGCGCTCATTTGTGAAAATACTGTTTCCATCACTTCAAGATAACCTTAATATCTTCGCACCACTGTATAATATCTTCTATTTAATATTTAAACTCGTGTGCCTGAAGCTGATTGGCTCATTAGCGTGCTGTAACAGGCTTTACAGCACGATTTTCATGCTGTAATGAGTTTTTCAGTGGTGTGCGTTCAGTTTGAATGTTAAAAGGGTTAGAGACTTCCTGAAATTCCGCTTCATATACAGCACTCGGCTATCGTTTCATGGTGTACTGATTTCTCATTCATTCTACAGCCAGCGCGTTCGTGCATTGGTCGGTAAAGCGCTCACATCACTCCCTAAGGCATACATGTAATATAGAGAAATATTTTTTTTACCTATTACTACTCTGCAGGGCTTTCTGTTACAGCGTCTAGTTTGGAACGCTCGACCACGACATCCTAGACCTCCGTTTGCGGGTTTGGGGTTGGTACAACTGCGAAAGCGTTGCCTGACTCCACCGCCGCATGATTTACTGCATGGTTTCCATGGAGACCACAGAGACCACCTACCATCTACCATATGAACAAACCATCATATATCAACTTGGAAAACTGATGCAAAAATTTGTAATGGACCGCCCTCCTTATGACGTCACAATACCAATCCCAGCAGAATCCTTTTTCGAATTATTTTTCATATTCAAATGTTTTAATCCTTAAGAAAATACCAAGATAATAGGGTAAATTTAGATACCAATATATGTTTTTATTTATTTACTGATTCGCCCGAAGGACATGCAGGTGCAGTACAATAGGACACGAGGTCCCCTACAAGGCAAAAAAACCAAATCCCGTTGCCTAAGAATCCCTTAAACATCCAAAAAATCCCATTAAGAAATGATAAGCCACTCGAAAGTCTAACCATTTGTATCTACAAAGGCAGCACTTTCTCAGTTAAAACCCTAAGTGTTAAGTTGGTCTGGTCGGGACTCGAAGCACGACCTCCCACACCGACAACAGACCGGCGCTCAGCCAAGTGAGCTATCCGGATGGCATTATAATTAATTCGTGTCAATTAAAAAAAAGAACTATGACGAGGAGTCCAGCTCGTGGGTTTAAATATACAATTACCAATTCTACAAGGTCTTGTGTTACATTCTCTAGTTTGATATTTCCGTCCATCACAATTCTTGCCGCCATTTTCAGGTCTTGGGTTATTACAGCTACGCATGCGTTGACCGATACCACCGCCGCACGATTTACTGCAGGCTTTCCAAGAGGACCACAAAGACCACTGACCATCTATGGGCACTGCAAGAAAAAAAAGAAAAAAAAAGGAATCATTCTTTATATTCTGTCTTGGCTCAGCTACCTTCGATTAGCTTGTGCTCTTTCCCTGCAATACACCGACCCTGCATTCATTGTTCTACCTCCCTAGTTACTGTTGCTACGTCGGACAAGATGAAATGTGTTTGTGATGTACAACGTGGAACAGAAACCGATTGCTGAAAACTGTAAATGTTTACCTTAGAATAAATGTATTCTAAAGGTAAATTAAGAAAAATCTCGATAACTATTAAAGAATCTTATAATTATGATTTTGAGTTTGTTGTTCGGACATTCTATATTCTATTGGGAAAACAACCCATTGTTTGGTGGTCGTTCAAGCAATGCCGGGAATCGCTGTATTATCACGTTTTGTAATTAATAATCTACAGAAGGCAAAAAATGTTGTTGTTGTTGTTGTAATATCACGATTGCCTCAAGGTAAAGTAGTTTTTAGTAGGGAAGCACGGGTTCTGTAGCTGTGAACTCAATTAAGAGCATTTGTCGTCTTGTGATCAGCACGTGACTGCATCGCCTCACGGTTTTCCTCACTTGTTTGTCAAAAAAATGACACCTTTTAAAATTACCAACCACACTTTAACTGATATAGTGTAGGGCTAAATAGAGGAATTTATGTATTACAATGCAAATAAAAATGAATTTCTTTATCAAATTTTTATATTTAGTTTTGTTTCGCAATTCTTTTTTAAAGTCAAATTCTTTCTTCTGTATAGTGCGACCATAGAACCATGGACACTAAGAAATATTTAACGTATACTCAAGCATGTTAAGACATGGTTTTAAGCCAATAATTGGCGAAAAAGTTTTTTTTTAACTTTTCTCGCTGAATACGTAACATAATTCCTTCAAACTTGGTCC
>JANTNT010029560.1:0-12902 GCA_024752375.1 Entacmaea quadricolor | reverse complement strand
GGTTGATTTTCTGTAATGTCCGTAACACCTCATTTCTATTAAATTATAAAATAGTCCTAGGCTTGAAACATTCTTTTGTATCTATTTTATTTTTTGTTGTACTATGATAAACTGTTATGAATAATATAATTAGCAAAATAGCCCCTATTGTACAAAATATAATTTAAAATGATCTTAAAACACTATCTGATTATAATGTCCGTAATGGTGGAATTGCCCTATAACATAGATTCGATGGTACACGCACTCTGATTGGCTAAAATCCTGTGTTTTACCAGCTTATTTAACATGAAAACCTATGTTTTATCGTTTTAAATTGCTTGTTTTGGCCATAAAATCGCAAAGAAACTAGCCTTTGAAGTTAAAATGTTGCGAAAAACGTTTGTTATCTGATTAAGATTGTATTGCTCGACAAACAAATGTAAAAACAATTGTAAAATTTAAAAAGTAATCGTTATTTGAGCTTTTGTATCTCTAAAACAAATGCTTACCTTTGCCATCTTCGTGTGCCTAAAATTTGTATTATAAAGCAAATGAAATAGGCTAAGCCAAGTTTTATGCTGTGAGAAAACATTTCGGACATTTGAGAAACACTCGAGAAATGTTAAATGCACTCGCCTACGGCTCACGCTTTTAAACATCTCTAACTCGTGTTTTCAAATGTCCGTCGTGTTTTCTCACAGTATAAAACATGGCTTAGCCTTCTTTATTGTTAATTCAGTGATCTGTCAGTTTTTATATGTCACTTTTTGATAAATATTGGTCATGAAAAATTAAGAATAAATGGTCATGGAAAAAGTCATGAAAAGTCATGGAATTTAGAATCTTGAAAAAGAGTACAAACCCTGTTGACGTTTCAGACGTTAGTCCTTTGTCAGTTTAAAACAGCTCTTTTACTCTGACGAAGGACTAACATCCAAAACATCAGTTAAGTATGTTTCAAAGGTATTTCAAATTACCTACAACCCATCCATTGTTTCTATGCGATACTGATATTTTTTGATATTTTAAAACTATTTTTGAAATTGGAATCAAAAGAGGGTGAGTTTCTGTTTTATTTATTTATTTATTTACTTATTTATAAATGAATGAATGAATAAGCAGAAACCCACCTTCTTTAGATTCCTATTTCAAAAATAGTGTGTTTTGTTTTGAGCATGATGATCTGCATAATTGACTTCCTCATTCATCGTCCAACTCTCTTTACTTAGGTTTAGTGGCATATTGTCGTTAAAATCGCTCGGATCGGGCTGAAACTCGGTAGGATTGAAGACTTCAACACAAAGAATAGATCAGTGAAGAATAAAAGGCATTTCTTTTTTAAATTCTCGTAAATTGATGAATTTTGTTTAACCCCATACATTTACTGTAAATATGTAAATAACCTTTACAAATACAGAGCCTGGGCTCCCTGTGCTGATAATTGGTGTGAGTCTTAGTCCAATCAAGCTAGAAGAAGTTAGCGAATAGGTAGGCCATTAAAAAAATTAATATCAGTATGGCAGTCCAGAAACTGTAGGCAAACACCTTAAGAATTCCCTATCCCCACCCAATTCCCGTTAAAAAATGATTAGACAATAAGGATGGTCACCGCCAGATTTTGTTTATGTCCTTAGTGGTTCTTTTATGACCCTCCATTATATCTAGTTAAATGTATATGGGAAAAAGACAACTAAAGTTCACATGATTTAGAAACGATGGATGGGTAGGTAATTTGAAACACAGTGAATAAAAAAGGAGTTTATTCACAGTGTTTCAAATTACCTACAACCAATCCATTGTTTCTATGTATTATACACCAATGCAGCTCAAACTAGATTAATTGCTAGTTTTCTTTTATATTTCACATGATTTAGTTGACTTCAAGGAGATTTCATATAACATCAGTATTATGTGTGTCCATTGTCCATTTTAATTAATTTCACAAAATTATTTATTTGAATTTGTTTTTGTACTAGTCACTCTGACAACCTGAGGTCATTGAGGAAAGGAATCCAGTATAACTTACATGTGCATGAACAAGAAAACCAGTCAAATTGGAGCCTCCACCATTTTGGAGATAAGGCAGCATATGAAACCAAGTAACCACCAATAATTATAATAATGTGGTGGCTGACTGGCTGTCCCCAATCTGATTGGCTGCTCATGTTCGTGCACATGGAAGTTACACTGGACTTTTTCCACAACCTCAGCTTATATGAGTGGCTAGAAAGTGAGTCAGTGTAGAATTATTTCTTTACATGGGTATCCATTAAAAAATAATTTAGCATAAGCCAAAAAGTGATTTTTTGTTGTATGACCAAAAAATTAGGGGTGGATTGTCATATTTCTAAATATACAATCAAAATTACAGGTAAATTGTGGTAAATGTTAAAAACCAGGATAAAAATAAGTGCTGGAACAAAAAAAAAATGTGTAGTGTTGCTATCTTTATCAATTTCTGGAAATGCTGGGTAAGCAACTACATTGTAAAGTGTACATAGTTTTGACTGACAAAATTAAAACTTTATTTCAGTACAAAGCAATGATTGGAATTCTGTAACCCCAACCTACAAGTCACCTCTAGCAGGTAAAAGGAGGACAGCAAGGACATACCCACTAAATTACACTGATAGGAAGACTCTGTATGGATGCCCATCATATAGAATACATGACTATGTTGATATGTACAGTCCACAGCTCTTCACAAACACAAGATTTGACTCTAAAAGGTTGGGCATAAAAATAAATTGATTTCTGTTTCCTATGACTAACAGATCATTGAGGGCCAGATGTAGGAACTTGTTAAGGTGGTGTCACAAATGACGAAATATATTTAAATGCTTCTGAAAAAGCATAAGTTAGAGTGACTGCAGTTGTACTAAGGAGATTGTGCACTTCAGGACCCCACTGTGGATTGGGCCCTGGTAATTAAAATGTATTTTTGGTATTTTAGGAAAATTGAGCTCTTGGGATGATCTTTCATATCAATCAGATTAGTAATAACTGAATAAGTTATGTATACAGTATAATTAAATTTAATGTAGTCTAAATGAGAAAATGAAAAATTGAAAGGTTGAAAAATTCATGAAATTTAATAAGAATTCTAAAATTCCTGACTGAAATATTTTTTTGGATATTAGCTCTTATTTATTTTTTACTTTTGCCTGATAAAAAAAATTAGACTTTTTTTTTCCTCTTTGAAAATTGATTGGATGAATATGTAAAATAAATGAATGATAAAGTAAATGGAAGAAAAATAGTTATCAAAAACGTCCTAGAAAGCTAAGTTTTATAAGTTTTGATAATTAACGATATGAGCAGGTATAGTCTGTAATTATTTTAAGTATACCAATGTATTTATTTGCAGGACATCTTGGCCGCCATCCAGGACTTTCTCATTAAGGCTACATGAAGGCATCAGACCTCTATCACCTATATACTGGCCATCTGCAAGCAAGGTTAACAGTAACAACCCTGAAGGATGTGCATCTAGAATGCCTCTTCCAGCTCCTTATACTCATAGCGACATTGATAGTGGCTTTGATGAATGGAAGAAAAGCATCAATAGATGGGAAAAATCTATGAAGATTCCGAATGTTAAGCTAAATACATTCTATTAAATTACCATGATATTAGATTGTATAGGGCTTTTAAGTTGTGATGTTATTTGAAGTCTAATCTGACAAAAAGACCAATAAATTCTTGCCATAACTATTCATACAATTTATCCTTTGCCTCCAACAGTTAAATTATAAACAATTCCAATGATAACACAGTTCATGCAATATCCAAATATAAAGAAAAATGTCAGACAAATAGATCTCTTGTTTATCAGTCTGGTAAAGGATTATCAAGTTGGTTTTCATTCAAATGGTGTCACACTCAAAGCTCTTATTATGTCATCTAATATTTTATGTATTAATGATTAATGTATAAAAGTGTATAAAGTTTTGACTTGATGTACATGTAAGAACCCATAAAATTTCAATATTTCTTTCACAATGCCTGTTTACACCTACAAATTTGTCATGCAGCTTTAGTGGCAAGTTCATTGGCAATTTTATTTTGCAACCTCAAATTGTGCATGTAAAAAGCAGGCAATTTTCCATCAAAATTGTCTAAAAACTTGCTGTGATATTATCACTGCAAAATTGCAATAAAATTGCTGGCTCTACACATGGATGATTTAGGGTTCAAAACAAGAAATTCCCACTGAATTTTCTAGAGAAAGTCACAAGTGTAAAAGGACAAACAAAAAGAGCTCCCATTAAAGAAAACCAGGATAAATTAATGTTTTATTGGGTCGTTCCATCAAGTATTAAGTTATTTATTGAAACACCAAATTCTGTATAATTGCCTTCAAGTATAGTTTCTTTGCATCAAGGGCAGATCCAGGAATTTCATAGCAGACTTTCAAAAGGTGACATCAAAAGATGAAAAAAGGAAAAAGAATGAAAAGAATTATTGGTAGTCAAAACGCAGGTGGTCTGGACCCCTCCACTGCATCCTTCCTTGCATGTTTATGAGATTCACATATTACTGTTTAATAATTATCATGTTTTAATTTCTTGTAAATACTTACATGATTGTACTGTCAGTATGAACCAAGTTTTATTGTAATTCATTCAGTTTTAGCTTTTAGACCTTGTTGACAATTGCCTGCTGCATAATTAAAGTGTGACTACATAAAGAGATGAGATTTGAGCCTAGATGGTTTGTTAATGGGCCTTTTTCAAGATACACTCAAATGCACAGGAAAACTATTTTTCTAGCCAAAGCCTCGGTTTGAATGCATACTATCGTGTACACGAGTTTCTCGATTTCCTTACACTTAACATTACGATGATTTTATTGGAGAATTAGACAATGAAACGAGTAGGACTGTTCATTAAACAATAGGTCGTCTGATTAACTAGCACTTTTGGGGATTGTATTGTCTAATAGTCTAATCAAGAAGAATCTACTGGCTAGTAAGTTTTGTTTCCTTGTGCAGTCAAGTGTATCTTGGGAAAGGCCCATTAAACAGTTTTTTTTATGCCAGTCAGGTATAGTTCTACCCTGGGCATTGTACATTTGTTTGTTTGGGAGTGCTGCAAGTGTCAACCTCAATTAGACTGGTGAAGTGGAAAGAGAACCAACAAACAAGTCTGCTCTCAAGTCCTAAACTAATGAATCAAACCAAAATAAATGCCACAGATGCTTCCCAAACTCTAAAGGTTCTCTGCATATTTCAACAGTGTCTAGCTACGGCTTTGGTTGTCTGACAGTCAATTAAGGACTGTCTGTTTATAACATAATGGGGGTGGGAGGGGGGCTGGGGTTTTTTCCCAAAAATTGTCCATTTAAAAAAATAACCCTCTCAAAAATGTGTTATTTCAAATTCTCCATCAAATAAATAATTTGGATTTTGTACCCCCCCCCTTCCTCACTAACATGCACACAACACCATTACTACTGATTCCCTCAGTTTGCAATATTTGCCAGGGTATTTTATTTTCAAAATGGTAGATTGTAACCTAACAGTGATAGAGGATTGTCTCCCGGTTCAACAGCCTATTCCAATTGGAGGCATAACATACTAACCACTAATTATCTTCTCATGATTGTAAGCTGCGCGGCTGCCAATGGCGCCTTGTAATGCAGCCCGTAAAGTCCTCCACTGACAACACTAAACTGTGAAGTGCATTGAGACATTGTGAAATGTGCTATATAAGCACCCACTATTATTATTTATTATTATTTATTATTAGAGGATCGAAATCTTATGAAGTGTTAAATTGGCAAGCTAAAAAGTCATGCAAGTCTCAGATGTTATACTTTGGCTTCAGTGCTTACTTCACTTCTGTAAAAAATACCCCCCCTTCACTTCTTCATAGTACATACACAAAGTTAACACCCCCAAATGATGTATTCCCAATAAAAACCACCAGCCCCTGCTCCTGCAACATAATAAATAAACCAACGGCATCTTACATGTAAAAGCTTAACAACTGTTGTTAAAAGAGTTTTACTTTAGCATCTGTTTGCTGTTGCAGAGCTGTCAAGTTAGCGGACACATAACAGTACCAACACTTGTAATTGCTACAGCTGAACTAGTTTATTTACTGCTATAGTTAAAAGTTTGCCCAGATTGAGTACATGTGCTTTGTTAGAATTAATATTTTTACATATTGTATACAAAGTACACCAGTTTCAGCCACTGTGTCTTGATCTTTGACAGCAAGCTGTCTCATATTTGCGCAGTGTTTGTCATCATTAACTGGTAATCACTATTAGTTAAAGCGAGAAAGAAAGAAAAACGAAGACAACCGGCTAAAAAATTAAACATAACATTACTTATAACATAAAAATACTACATTCGGACATTAACAATAAATCAACTACACAGAAACAAACAACATACACATCTAAAATTACCAAAGGTACACTTACGAAAACCTAAGAACAATGAAAGAAGAGAAATCTCGAGCTATTTTCTTGTAATCACTTCGACGTTGAGAGTCGATCATATAAGGAAAACAAGTCTGTCATCAGGAATGAAATACAAGATAGTAAATATTAATTACAGTATAGTGAAAGAGGTGTTCAGAATAAACTTATCTTCACAGACTCGACTGTCTAGGACTTAAACTAATGAGATTGAAGAATAAGCAATCATCACAACACTCGTTGGAGAAAGAAAGAAAGGTAATAAAATGTTTAGTTTATAAAGGCGTTCCAAAATGGCCGAGTAGGTTTGAGCACTAGTACCCATGATGCAACTGATAAAACCAAATTTTCAAAATCATTTTTATTTGATTTACAAGGATTAGAGGAAAAAAGTTCAAAAATACTTACTACAAGCTATATTTTATTAATATTTTTGGATACGACGTAAATGAATACAGATAAGAAATTCTGAGTTAGTTGATGCCATCAGATATTGATAGGCGTTCCGCGAGTTTGAAGAAGGGGGATTGGGAACAAGGACCCATAGTGCTTCACGCGCCTATTTCGCGCGCATTTGACGCCATTTTTCAAACAAGAGGTCACAAGAGGTGACGATGAGGATTTGCTTATCGGGCACGATTTTTTCTCCCTCTTTGTACTTTGGAAGGTAAGAAATGACACATATTATCTAGAAAAGAAAAGATCCAAATTAACAAGTGCATATAAATCTGAGTTAATTCTCTTTAGATTTTTTAATGCTTTTGAGATACCTTTTAAATTTTTTTTTTTTATGCTGATTAGCCGCGGCATCGTTTTGACGGTTGAGCGAATATCCCAGAGAATGTTTATAAGGTTACTGGCATAAGTCATGAAAAAACTTTCAAACAGCAATTTTTTGAAGCGAAATTTAATGCTGAGTTCAAATTTGAAAAGAAAAATTGTGGTGTCCCGAACTTGTTCTTGAGATATTCAAGCCTGGGTATAAGCTTAACTTACCGTAGTCGGAGATTTTTTGAAGGAAAACTAATGCAATGTAACTAAATTTTTGAAAATTAACAAGGCTTTGCGAATATATTTTTTTAAAGAACTGAATTTGTAAATCATATTTTAAAAACAAATAAAAAGTAATAAGAATTTTCTTGAAAATCCACCGAAAAAGAAAGGTTTTGTTCGTATAAGCTTAAGTACTGATTTCAGTTTTTTGTCAAAAACGAACGCAAAAATGCGAACATAACGGTTTTTCTGTGAGTAAAGTTATGAAAATTTGTTAAAATTTTCTGTAAAGCTTGATTTGAACTTGATGTATCTGAAAATTGAAAAACATGCATGTAGTTTCTGTGCAAAATTTGAGGGTTTTGCCCTCTTGAAGTTCAAAATGGTCCCTGATAAAAAATTCGGTCACCATGGATACTCGGCGGTATTCGTGCGCGCGCGCTCTCGTGTGCGCGTATTGAACGTTAAATAGTAGCCAAAAATGGTTTTCAAGATTTAATTGACGGAGGTTGATCTTAAAACATTGTTTGTCTTTGTCACCTCGTAAAACCCATTTTCTTTTCAAGGATAATCATTATGATCAAGTCGATGGGGTTGCCATGGGCTCCCCCCTCGCACCTGTCTTGGCAAATCTTTTCATGGGTCATCATGAATCCAGTTGGATTAAAAACTATAAAGGCGCGAATATCCTTTTTCTATCGTCATGTTGACGACACTTTTTGCCTTTTCAAAAGTGAAAGTGATGCGAGTTTGTTTTTTGACTACATCAATTCTAGACGTACCAACATCAAATTCACTCAAGAAATTGAATACGATCACAAGCTTGCGTTCTTGGATGTATTAATCGATGGTAGTAATTCCTCAACTCCTATTCCTTCCATTTATCGAAAGAAAACCTTTGCAGGTCTTTTTACTACCTTTCTTACTGCTAATTCGTATAAAATAGGGCTTATAAGAACACCAATAGATAAGACGTTCAAAATCAACAACATCTGGGCAGGGTTTCATAGGGTTATTGAGAAATTATTACAACTCCTACAAAAAAACCTTTTCCCTTTTCATGTCATCGAGAAAACTAACAGTTATCTTTATAAGGTTCAAACCTGTGACTCTATCAATTCCAGGGTGTCTAGTTTAGGCAATGACATAACATCGACAAGTTTTATTACAAACTTCCCTTTATTAATTGGTAAACCTTCTGAAATTGCGCGTAAAGGAATCAAACATCTTGTTAAGCGCTTTTGTAAGAATATTGAAATCAAACTAATTTTCAGTTCATTTAAAATCAAAAGTATGTTTAGCACAAAAGATCCTATTCCTAGTGGACTTCGTTCGTGTGTTGTTTATAAGTTTGTTTGTGCAGGCTGTAATGCCTGTTATGTCGGAGAGACCTCTCGTCATTTTTCAACACGCGTGCGTGAACACTTGAATACGGATAAACAGTTACATATTTTCAAGCATATAATTAAAAACAGCAATTGCCGCAAATCGTGCTGTCATGCTAATTTTACCATAATCGACCAAGCACCATAGCAGTTCACCCGCAAAATAAAAGAGGCGCTACATATTCATTGGCTTGAACCCGATCTTAATCAACAGGTCAAACATGTTAACCTTAAATTAAAAAAAAATAACACATCAATAACCCAAGATAAGAACTAACTATGGAAAGTTTAACATTCGTTTCCTTGGGGTTAAAATTTGGAATTCTCTGTCTGAGGATCTCAAGATGAAAACTCGCTTTGCATTCAAGCGACAACTAAGTAATTTATTTATTAATAATTATTCTACCCCCTGATATATTGATGTACTACCTAGTATTTTTTATGATTTATAATTAATTTTGTGCTAGTGTATGTTTGTGTGTGCATTTTGTGTGTATCGTCACTTCCAACTTTTATTAATATAAAACCAGAAAATTCACTGCGTGACCATAGCTGCTGCTTCACCTATATATTAGCTATATTTTAGCTACGTGAAGCAGCTGTGCTCCTACTTCAAGCAAATAAGTCACATTAGAAACTTTGTAAATTATTTAATATTTCTAAGAGTGCAAATAAAGTCTTCTTCTTCTTCTTCTTCTTCTTCTTCTTCTTCGTAAATACACCTATAGCTTACTTTGTTATATCATTGCTGATGATGAGAGATGTTATCTCGAAACATATACAATAAATTACAGTGACGTTATGAAGTTCCGACTATCTGCGGTCGTTCATTCCTTCCGAATTATTATTGGTCTGTTTAAGAAACTGACACTGGAACACAAGTCAGGCAAACTATTTATTTGGTATTTATTGTTATACATCACAGCTAGCTGTACCTTTTTCTTTGACAAGTGTCAAAGATGTATTCCTCAGTATGTAGATAAAAAATTGCAATGTTCTTTGGATTTAAAATTATTTCTTAATTTGTATTGCAAGTTTACAACTGAACACTTAAAAAAATAACATCAAGTTAATAATATTTCCCGGCTTAAAACTTAAGGTACGGTAATACGCGCAACAAAATCGTGCAACTTGTCGAGCAACATTGTTGCGTTGTAAGTTGCAGAGCTAATGTTGCGCTTATTACCACTCCGCGCGCAACGAATTCTCTTTGTCGCAAAAGGTAGTGAGAGGTTCTACTTTTTGCAGCAACGAAAATTTGTTGGCGCGGAGTGGTAATACGCGCAACATTAGCTCTGCAACTTGCAACGCAACGATGTTGCGCGACAAGTAACACGATTTTGTTGCGCGTATTACCGCACCTTAAATTAGATTTGAACTTGCGAACGAACTTCTCAATAAAGTTCTGAAGTTTATTCGCAAGTTTGTTGCTTAGAAATCACGAATCTAACAAACAATCCTTTCGGCAAACAAGAAAGTTCATTACCCGACAATGTTTGCGACCAAATCGCTGAATTTTGTTTGAATGGCTCTGGTCATGGGGGAAAAGGTAGACAACTGAATATATCGAAGAGCACGTTAAATAACTTGTTATTAGTCTAAATGTTTATTTACTATCAACATCAGATTTTTTCTATTCTTAAAAATGTAACCTCATGGTGGACTGTACTAGGATTCTTTGGTAGGTTCATGACCTCTAAATAAACAAACTTGCGAGTAAGAATCGGAACTTTGTCGGGAAGTTGGTTCAAAAGTTTAAATCTAATTTACTAAGTTTATTCATAAGCTGAAATCTACGATCAAAATTGTTTAATACGCCATGGACGCGCGCATGCGTAACTGATGTTCACTTGAATTCAATTACGAGTCAATCTCGTTCCCTGACCCCTTATTCCTTACTGCGCATGCTCGACGAAATAATTGGGCTCTGGAAAACTCAAAACCGGAAGACCCAGTTTCTGGGTCTTCCAGTTTTGTTGCACATGCGCATTATGCCATATCATATAAAAACAAGATGGCAGACAGTGTTGAAAGCTGTTAAAAGACGAACGACGTTTGCTCGCATGAACTGGGCTATGACGACAAGTTTGAGCTTAAAGACAAACAATACCAATCCACAACTTAAATTTTTCTTCAAGGGTTGCATTGTATTCTACAATTTCTCTATTACTGACTGTGAATTCGAAGGCTGTATGCATCTCCACGCGTAACACAAGAGCTCCAATAAGGACATACTTCTGCTACTCAACGGAATAAATACACTAAATTATTGAACGCTCTAACGACTTGTATGCGAACTCTAAACACTTAATTTGTAGAGTAAGGGGCCGTTTACACGATACTGGAACGAGTTCATTCCGGTTTCCATACATTTCTTTGAATTCGTTCACATGATATTTCGTACCGGTACCATGTGAATGTGATACGAACACTCATTCTGGAATGAAACTGCTCTCTGAGGAGACTGACACGAGTAACGCATGCGCATCGTGGTATTTATTCTGCTACTCAACAGAATAAATACACTAAATTATTGAACACTCTAACGACTTTGATGCGAACTCTAAACACTTATTTTGTAGAGTAAGGGGCCGTTTACATGATACTGGAACGAGTTCATTCCGGTTGCCATACATTTCTTTGAATTCGTTCACATGATATTTCGTACCGGTACCATGTGAATGTGATACGAACACTCATTCAGGAATGAAACTGCTCTCTGAGGAGACTGACACGAGTGACGCATGCGCATCGTAGTTCATCAAATTAAAGCGGGCGTTCATCGTTGCAGCATTCAATAATGCCTACAAAGGCGCCGGTTCTGTCTCGTTCTGTCTCGTTCTCTGAACTTTTCTCATGTAAACACGGTATATGACATTTCAGTCTCATTCCTGAACAAACTCGTTCCGTTATCATGTAAACGGCCCCTAAGACTGCTCTAAATAACCGTTAGTTGGTCCGTTATTTCGCTTTCCTAAATAACCGTTAATTTTATAAGAACACTTTTTGCCAGTAATTTGTCACTCACTCACTCAGGGCGGCCTCAGCCGAGTCACACGCCTGGCGGACCAGTTCTTACGGTTAGCCATGCAGGACGCCAATTCGGACGTGGTAGCTGCACAAGCGTCCCTCCTCAGAAGGTCCACGAACGTTGTTGGTTGGCATCCGGGTTCCTGTGACCATGGGTTGACTCCCAGAGCAGTAGCTCCCCGGCAGGCAGATCTTTATGGCGGAAGCTATGGCCTGCGATTCCAAGTCTCCGGCAGGCCACTTTGTCCGAGATTCTGGGGAACATACCATACAGATCTTCATTCGGTACGAAATCAAGGTCTGTAATGTTCTTTTCTGGTTTTCTGCGCGGGTGTTATTGTGAAGCCCAGTTCGTGCTCCCGTCCAACAATGGCTTTACGGAGAGCATAGTCAAGAACTATCACAAAGAGGTAAGGGGCAAGAGTGTCCCCTTGCATCACGCCAGCAGAGATTTCAAATTCTTCAGTCTCACCATCAAGGGTCAGTAATTTGTAACACTTGGAAAACTATTTGACCTAAATATTGTGTTGCTAACAATATCATAAATACAGTATTGTGTTGTCTATTAATTGTGTATAGATTATATTTATTATATGTTTATGTATTCGATTTCTTCGTGTACTCGAATCTGTGGCCGTTATTTTGTTTATTTTCAATAAAGTTAATTTAACTTCCGGGTTTTTCGTTGTTTTCGAGGACCAGTCATACACCGAATGCCAATATGGCCGATCGCCCGGGGCGGGTTGCATCAAATCGAGACTACCGAGGATTCACTTCATTCACATCTTTGCTTACCTCTGTCTACAGTTGTTTATCGTGTTCATTCCTTCGAATTTTTCCTGTTTAACACGATAAACACGAGGTAAGCAAAGATGTGAATGAAGTGAATCCTCGGTAGTCTCGACTTGATGCAACTCGCGCGCCCCGGGCGATCGGCCATATTGGCATTCGGTGTATAAGGCAGAAAATAATTGAGTTTTCCAGAGCCCAATCTCGTACCCAGAGCCCACGTAACTTTCGGCCTGCGGCGAAGAACGAGGGCTCTGGTATAATCCAAACCGGAACAACAGATTTCTTGTGGAT
>JANTNT010029449.1:0-12903 GCA_024752375.1 Entacmaea quadricolor | reverse complement strand
AACAAACAACTCTACTCACATGTGACTGTAGAGAACCCCTTGAAGCAAGGGAGAGAACCAACAAACAACTCTACTCATATGACGCCGAGGAATCGAACCCGGGTCACATTGGTGAGAGGCGAGCGCTCTCACTGCTGTGCGACCCTCGCTTCCCTTCCTTTTTTAGTTTAGTTTCCGTACTCTTAAAATTTTTCTTGAACTTTCAACTCACCTGCACAAGGCATATTATAACATGATTCTTTCTCAGATGATTCGCCACTGCACGGGCTTCCCCCTCCATAAGGTGCTGGATTGGTGCAGGTTCTGTTTCGCGTTTTAGTTCCATTCCCACAGCCAACAGAGCATTTTGACCAATCTCCCCACTCGGCCCACTTCCCATTCACGGCTCCTGCTTCTGTAAATAAAAATAAAGAAAAAAAGAAAAAGAAAAAAAAAAAAAAAAAGGAAAAGAAAAGAAAAGAGATACTGATTACTGCGCCTAAAAAATGTGAAGGGTTATTTAAAATAACATACCCGTTGGCTCGGGAGTTGTTGTCTTTATATTGTCACCTCCACTGGTTGATGGGGTTGTTGTCCTTGTAACTGCCTCAGTAGTCGTTGTGGCTTTTACTAGTGGTGAGGATGATGATTGTAAAGGTCGCGAATTACCGGCCAGTGAAGAAAATTTTTGCGTTGGAGGTGATGATGATGATGGTGTTGGTTGCAAACCATCGGGTGGTCGAGAATATTGTGTTGTTGTTGTTGATGAGGATGGTGATGGTGATGGTGATGGTCGCCGACCATATGGTGGTGAAGATTGTTGTGTTGGTGATGATGTTGATGGCGGTGGTCGCTGACCATCTGGTGGTGGAGAAGATTGTTGTGTTGGTGATGAAGGTGATGATGGTGATGATAGTCGCTGACCATCTGGTGGTGGAGAAGATTGTTGTGTTGGTGATGATGTTGATGTTGATGGTGATGGTGGTGGTCGCTGACCATCTTGTGGTGGAGAAGATTGTTGTGTTGGTGATGATGTTGATGGTGATGGTGGTGGTCGCTGACCATCCGGTGGTGGAGAAGATTGTTGTGTTGGTGATAATGTGGATGTTGATGGTGATGGTGGTGGTGGTGGTCGCTGACCATCCGGTGGTGGAGAAGATTGTCGTGTTGATAATGATGATGGTGATGATAGTCGCTGACCATCTGGTGGCGGAGAAGATTGTTGTGTTGGTGATGATGTTGATGGTGATGTTGATGGTGATGGTGGTGGTCGCTGACCATCTGGTGGTGGAGAAATTTGTTGTGTTGGTGATAATGTTGATGATGGTCGCTGACCATCTGGTGGTGGAGAAGATTGATGTGTTGGTGATGATGTTGATGGTGATGATGATGATGTTGGTGGTGGTAAAGAAGATTCTTGCGGTGGAGATGATGATGGTAGCGTTGGTAGCGAACCATTAGGTGATGGAGAAGACTTTGACAGAAGTGTCGATGATAATTGTGATTGGAATTGATGTGGTGGCGAAGATGACAATAGTGATGGCAATGGAGCTGGACCTGTCATTAAGCTTGACTTGCCATGAACAAAAATGATCTTTATCATGACCACGGACAAGATACCTGCAATCTTGGAAAGCCACATCTAAGAAAGAAAAAAACTGATCATTAATTTGTTAGTTTCATTTCAATTAAGAAGGTTCAAATTAATTAATTTTAAAAAATCATAACCTGATAACCGCTCGGTAGAATTTGCTAAAAATCAGCACGTTTTAATTATGTAACATAATCTTTCGTTTTGATGAAAAAGAAAAAATTCTGTGATAAAAGATCCATAAAAATCAACCATAAGATAATAACCTTTTAAGAAGTTCCTCTTTACAGAATTTTTTATTTTTCGTTTGCAGTTTTTAATACTTAAATAAAAACCACATGCAAAAATTAAGAAACTTTTACCGAACCGTTTTTGATTTATTCAAGATTAAACACGAAAGTTTTGGGAACAAAATTTTGAAAAAGACAATAGTTATACGTCATCCTTCGAGCAAGCGCACGCTTAGAGAAAACCCTTTCGAGCTTTCTTAAACATGTTTTAAAATGCTACACTTCTTTTTTGCTGTATATGACAGTTGTAAGGTGTTAAAGTGTTGTAAGCATGGCGTCAGCAGATTGCATGCGACAGTTGTAGGGAAAAGGTGTACTGTGTAAATCGGCCTTAACAGAACCGTGAAACAATGCAACTGCCCAACTAGACAATTAAACTATAAGGACACGAATTCCAATTGAAATTAAGGAATGTTTGACGACAATTGTTTGACGACAGAAAAACAACCATTGTGAAGAAAAAACTAAAAGCTTTAAAAACAGCATGCAACTTGGCTTTAGCCAATTATACACACCCCTACGTTTAAATGTTTTAGTATAAAATGTGTACGGTGAATATCATGCGTCTTTCCATTAGACTTAGCAAAAAATTCGTGAATTTCGTTCACAAGTACATGGCAGTTACAAACTAGAAAAGATTTCTTCTGGCTGGTGATTGTTAATTGTGATAGAGTTCTGCGTTAGAAATGAGTGGGCGAACACTCAATTTCAACTCGCGTTAATTTTAATGAGCCGAAAAAGATAATGCTAGAATACTAAAAGTGAAAAACTAACAATTTAATTACGTGTCTATCTCTTTAGTGGAATCGCTAATCGGGAACATGAATATTCCTGTTGGAATTTAGAAATGTTGATTTTTACAGAAGGGAGGAAAACCGGAGAAAAAACCTTCGAAACACAAGAGAAAACCAACAAAACAACTCTACTCACATGTCGCGAAATCCAGGAATTGAACACGGGTTGCAAAATTGGTGAGAGGCAAGCGTTCTCAACGCTACGCCACCAAGGCTTAACAAAATTATGAAATTGTGGTATTTTGTTTGCTTAACATAATAAAGGGCGAGTTGTACCGACGATTTTCAACGAAACAATGTTGTGCGGGAAATCGTTCTCGTGTAACTCTGTCAAGGCAACATGTGCAAGTTTTTGAATCGCCTTCAAAATCTTCCAACATCATATGACGAATTTTGTTTAAGTTGCTTCGTGTAAAGGTGATGTCACTCCGGACGATTTTCAACGACGATTCAGATATTGTTGCGGTTAGAAAATTTGAGTTAACTCAACTTTTTCCAGCTACTTTGCCTTGTTGATTTTCCTTTAGTAAGGCTGAGAACTAAAACTATTAACAAAAGCCTTAAAACTTGAAAGCATTTAGTTTCAAACAAGTATCAGACGGACAGTTGAAAAAGTTACAGAAAGTTTTTAAAAAGCCCGGAAATTTTTCTTGTCTAAAAACACTTGCGCAACAAAAAGTAAAAACATTTTTTATAAAAGTGCTACAATCTAAAATACCTTACCTTTTAGCTTCAAAGATGACGAGTTTTTATGAGTTGGCTTCAAGCTGAAGACTATCAACGAAATGGCACAGACAAACGTCATGAAACTGTTTAAGTCCAAATGATAGAAGAAAGTGACCATGGCAACGGGAAATACGCACGAGAAATATAGCTACGTTGTTATGGTAATATACATCTTTAAACCTAAATTTATTGCGGAGTTTACGAAATAAAGAAAGTTTAAGTGGGGATATTAGTAAAAATTTAGGGCTCGTAGTTATTCGGGGCTACATTTTTGTATACTTTTCTTTCTGCAATCTTTCTCTCTTTTGATTCAGAATTACCAAATCATCGTTAAACAATCATCTTTAAAAAGTTCTGTAATTTGATTGATCTAAATCACCTGTATTTTAGGTTAATTTGAAATACCAACAGGCGACAATTTTCAGCTTTCAGTTTCAAAGTTACAGTTGTATAAACAGCCGGATAATAATTAAATATATATTGTACGTGATATTTGGCATAAATAACACTCATGGTATTTCAAAATTGTCCGAAAATTTACTAAAGACAGTTTTTGAAATATCACTCGTGGTATTTATGCTAAATATCGCTACAAGCTATGCTAATACCTATTCTCGGAGTGCACGTTACGTCACAGCCGCCATGTTGGTTGACGATAACAAAGCATTCCTAATTAGTTCTATCTTTGTTATTCATATCTCAAGAGACTTCTGGTCACGTGGTTACACCCAAGAATACTAATTCTCGCTCCAATTAACTCATCGTTGAAGAAAATAATAATAATATAAACAAACGTTCAGTTAATTTGCAAAACATTTACACATTCGTAAAGTTTATATTAAGCATCTGAAAGTATTTATTTTATCTTGTATTTAGACTTCATTTTGAATCTGTAATTTAGTTTTTGGGACATCTAGCTCACAAAGACGTAAGTTCAGACTTGACTGAATAAATATTGTATTTAGACGAAACACTCGCATAAGTGTGAGAAATATCCCGGGCTGTTTTTAAAGCTAGTTAACATTAGCTTGGGCTACCTGTGCAAAAACTGACTCCTATAATGTTTCACCTATATTTTTCGGAATAATTTTGTTCCCGTTTGGACCGAGGATGCCCGCCATTCGACGTAGAAATTCATTTCGAGGATAGAAAAATATTTCCGTAATTTCAATACTGAACAATTTTGGTTAAAAAATTTTGTTTTGAAGACTGAACAAAAACAAAATTGTCTGAAAGCCAGTGCGAACTGCAGGATACCGAGACCCCATGCATGTCGGAGCAATGGGGGACTTTGGCCAAACCCCCTACTTTTCTTTAAAAAAGCCTTATTTGTTAACTATTAGAAATATTGCAGTGGCTACAGACATCTATCTACTAGCCTCCCCCTTCCCCACTTAAAAAAATCGCTCGGACGTCGATGAGCCAATTAGGTTGCTCCACTAGTTCATTAACCAAGCGAATCGCACGTCCCCGTTAACGTCACGGATGCCCGAGATCTTGCAGCTACATTCTCTTCCGACAACTTTTTTCAATTTAATCTTTCCTATTTTGAATGTTTTCTTTCTCCAGTTCAAACATTTCTCTCTCAACTTTCACTTTTCTGGCTCAATCTACACTAATTTTGTATTTCAATTCTTTTTCAAAGTACATCTCTCTATCAAACTGTTTGAAGTAGACCACTCCATGTGAGTTATTCGGAAGAATCTCAAAGTCAACCAATAAGAGTCGAGGATTTACATAGTATTTTGATAAGCATTTCCTAGTCTGCGTAGCGGCCAAAAAAGGAACAGGGAACAAGGAACGGGGAAAAGTGGCCGGAGGGAAGGGGCTGGGAGGGATGGGGAAAGAAAAGCCCTCCTTTTTCTCTCCTTCCCAATCCCCTCTATCCCTCCCAGTCCCTCCCGCCAATTCCTCCTCCTCTCCAGTCCCCTTCCTTCCCCTTCGACCCTTTTCCCGAATCCCTTTACCTATTCCCTTAAACCGCTATGTAATCTAATTCAAATGAAAAATCGTTACTTGTAAGCACAGGATCAAATAGGTCAACAAGAACCAAGGCGATTTATAAGCTAAGTAAAACTTGAATCATCACCTAGTGAACGAATAACAACACAATTCGTCTGTCCTAGTGCCCTTGATCAGTTACCAATATTTGCACAGCCCAATTCTCAAATGTTCCACTAATCCTAACCCTGTCCCGGGTTGGGGTGGGTACTGCATAACATGCTTAGGCTCGATCGGCCTTGGACAACCTTTGGACTGACAACCTTCATTTATCTGTTTGTTTAAAACATTTGAAACGCTTGGCACGCATTACCGGGCTTTATTAAGAAACCAATGCTCATTGATTCAAAGTGAAAAAGGCTTAACATATCCAGGAGAATATGAACTTGTCTCCAACAGAACTTACCCATGCATAGAATAGTTTTCGTATAAGTTGGAAACGTGCGCAGGGGCGGATCCGGGGGGGTGGAAAAGGGGGTGACTAGTCATATTCCTTTTCTGTAGAAAACCCAATAAAAATAACTCAAAAATTGATTTATTTATCCTCCTTTTTCGTAGTGACTTGAGAGAAAGTCACCCCCCTTAAACAAATTCTGGATCCGCCCCTGGTACGGTACCCGTCAAACAACGTTCGATCAAGTGCAAGCAAAAAGAAACATAATCATTGTTCTTAAATAACTTTTGACGAGTGGGTTCCGAAGTTCGGTCCCAATTATTGAAGTTGAAGTTGTACTTCGGAAGTATAAAACGAACTTTGTTGGCGAAATTCCAACATTCTTTCCGCGCAAATTCGGCAACAACAACAGCAACAACAACAATAGCAACAGCAACAACTAAAGGAAAAAGAAAAACAAAACAAAACAAAACAAAAAACAAAAAAATCCAGGCGGCTAGATCTTGAGCTATTGCAATGAAAGATACTGCGAAGGAGCTTGAGGCACAGTTGTCAACTTTCTGAAATAATAATTGCAAGTAATATGGATAATATCCTATCAGTACGGAATTTTTGTGGGAGGTAAGTTGGAACGTGTTTGGGGAGCGGTCATTAATTACTGGGGGGGCGGTAAAATTTCTCAAACATCAGCCCAAGAAATCTTGGCCCTCCCCAAATCCAAGCCCAAAAAATTGTGGCCCTCCCCAAATCCAAGCCCAAAAATTATGACGAACCTTCAAATGTGGGCCCAAAAAATTGTGGCCCCCCAAAAAACCAAGCCCAAAAAAACGTAGCCCTCCCCCTAAATTTACCGGCCCTCCTCCCCCCCAGTAATTAATGACCGCTCCCTTGTTGTGAATCAGTCCGAAGTACGACTTGAACTTTGTAACTTGAGAACGAATTAACTTGGGAAGCCTCTGGTCAATCCTCCGTAACAAGGACGGTATAAATATCGCTGCAAAGCGGTTTGATCAATATGAAGATGCAGAGTTTGATAAATGTTTGCATGTTGGCTTCTTTCATAGCGCTAACTCGCTTGATGTCGGTGTCTTCTACAACTAGCACATCAGTGACTAGGGCTCAAAAACAAGGTAATTTAGCGCAGTGCATTTCCTAGAGTGGTTTTCGCGCATGGTTTTCGGGATCAATTTTCAAAACTAGATACCCCGCAGTTCGTAAATTTTCATGGACTGAAAGTCTTTGAACTTTGTATAGAATCAGAAAGCGCTTCTACGAAACGTGAAACTCTTGAAATAGAGACATTTCCTAGTGCATAGTGCAGAGAACGAGCCTTACGCGACTCTGACAATATTTCTTCTTGAATTGAGAAATGATGGATTCATACAGGAGACACTGTTCAAGTATGTGAATTCATGAATCCATAATTTCTCAAGACACTCCAGCAAATGTAAATTTTTTTTCGAGTTCCTGACTGCCGAATATCTAGTATTTTGAAAATTGAGCTTTGAGTTCGAACTGGCTGCGATGTCACTGATTATCTCGATTTAGACCTCGATTTATAATCGACAGTAACGTATTCAAATAAGAAAGAAAAATACTTTTAAGTATTAAAATTAAAATTTAGTTGTGGAATTATTTCGGTGTTTCTTGGCAATGCTTTTGTAGATGCTGAGTCATATTTTAGTTAAACTTTCAAAGATTACTGTTCAATGCCATTGGCAGTTCCTGTGAGTTGCTTGTTGCCAGTAAAAATATTGTCAGTGTCACGTTAAGACTCGTTCGCGACTCTACGCACACTTTGATTGGCTAACAATCTTCTTGATATGAAGCTATGTAAACACGTTTAGAGTTTCTTCTGTCGTATGTTTTATAAAACAAATAGAAAACATTTCCCTGTGTTTTGCCTACGGCACGGTTTTATACAAAAGCTCTCAACTTCTCCCAAACTCCCCTCATGTTTTCTATTTGTTAAATATGTACGAACAATGAAGAGCTCAGTTGAGTTGAGGGGGATGTGCTAAATATATAAACGTCATATGAGAAATGTTAGCGGCTAAGTAACTGAAATGTATAGAGTTTTGACATAAAACGTTGGGGTACCTTGCTAGCAGAAGACATTTTTTGCCCCCGACTTTACATGACTACGGAGGGCAGGAAAAGACTTCTTCCAAAAGGGAATTTTTTTTCTAAAGTGGGGTGAAATGCTGATGGTTTGCAGTCATTCATAAGAGAATCAAAAATCAAAGACATGGTGGCCATGTGGCCACCTGTGCTAACAAAACAAGTTAGGGACTAACTATAGAATACTTCACTATAATATTCACGCTGTGCGATAACCTAAGCATGCGTCCTAAGTTACCAGGCTAAAAATACCATTATAAATACGATCTAGACCTCGTTCACCACTTGAGTTCCCAGAGCGCCGGACTAGAAAGCAGGGGGTCGCGGGTTCAATTCCCAGACTGGAGTGGAGGACTCTGAATTTTTCCGAGTCATTTACACTTGATGAAGCAAACACAACAACTTTAAAATAATTTCCAAGTAATAAAAAAATACATCAAATACTTACAATCATTCATGTTGTTATCTCTGAGATCATCCTCCTCCTCGTAAATTGTTCTTATAAAGCGCGTTACAAAACGTCTCTTTGTTTAACATGATAAAAAAGATTAAAAAAAAAAAAAAAAAAAAAAAAAGGAGAAAAAAAAAAATCAATTTATAGAATAAAGATATAAAAGGTATTAAATTTCTTAAATTAAAAAGGTTTCCAGTTTTCATTTAAAAATCTCCGTTGAGCTGCATGTCTTTACGTCATTTGGAGTTATTTCAGAACGTTTGAGTTGATATAGAAAAGGCTCGATCGCCATGGTTGAAGCAAGGGATTATTCTTGCCATGTAGATTGCGATCATGTTCCTTTCGTATTAACAGATCGTTAAGGCCGGCACACACTAGTCGAAAAGTTCCTGCAACTTGACACTGGGACAAGTCGCTGCGACAATTCCCCTCGTGTGTACTGTAGAATTCTTGTGAAAAATGTTGTCCCCGCGACAGAATTTGGTCCCTGCAACAGGTCAATTCAAACTGGTTTAAATTCGTGCAACCTGTTGCAGGGACAAGATGAGTGAAAGCGACGTGTTCGGGAAGCAGTACCCACTAGGGCGAGAAGTCCCCGCGACCTGTCGCAGGGACTTGTCGCCTGGTGTGTGCCGGCCTAAAGATAAGTAGGTGCTTGACTGTAGAGAACTTTGTGCCAGCAAAAGAACACATGCAATAGGATTAATATCAATTACGGGGTATTCTAGTTACTGCACATGCACAGTTGTTGTGTAATTGAGTGGCAGTTGAAATAAAGGCAACAAGGTCATAGTTAATAGAGGACAAGCGTGGATATGCGTGCTCTCTCAACTATCCGCGTGCATCTAGAACTAGATTTACGCACGCTAAATTTTTACCATTCCTTAAATTTCACAGGTTTAAAGTGAACTCCCAAGTGACCATCTACAATATGTAAAGCCAGGCTTCATAGCTCTGAGTATTTAAAAATTAGCAAAAGTGAAAAGCGTTGAGCCATTTTGATGAGTAGCACCAAAGTTATGCGTGATTTGGTTGGCTCAGTTGGTCAAGCATCAGTTTGTTGTGCAGAAGGTCGTGGTTCCAGTCCCAGCCAGACCAACACTAAAATTATCGAGAATTTGATGCCTTTGTAATAAGATCCGCAAATATTTAGACTTCAAGTCTTCTTGGATAAGGATGCTAAACCGTAGGCCCATTAGGCTTGACTTTACGTAGGACCTTTGACCTGCTGTCAACAATTGCCTTCAACTTCATTGGTTGTAAAGATAATAAATAAAATAGTAATAATATTACAAAATAGTCTGGCGAGCAGGGTGATGTGCACAAACGTACATTTTCTTTATAAAAAAAGGTTATTGTTATTGTTGAGTTTATTGGGTTCACCTTGCATCAGGTTGTTCACCGTGCTTTAAAATAAAGGCCAACTTCGATTCTCCCCATTGCATTGGCACTGGCTTTTAAATGTCACTCAACACTTGCAAATTCCCAATTGACTGCGTAACTTGCTCATTTCACTGCATAGATCAACTTGTCTCTCGTGGTTTTAAGCACCTTTGAATATAATACTTATAGACAGGGCACTACATAAGTCCAGTAAAATGAACATTTTTGTTCTGTTGCAGCTTGTAATTCAGCACTTGGATTAGAAAATGGAAATATTCCAGACAGTCACATCAGCGCATCTTCTTTTCTTCCATACTTCTTTATTGGAAGAAAGAACAAGGATATGAAACCAACGTATGCTCGGCTAAGAAATCGTTATGCATGGTGCACTAATAGAAGAGAAAGACAATGGTTGAGTGTTGATCTTGGCAAAGTGACGTACGTGAATGCAATTTCTTCCCAAGGATTTCAAGGTGTTGGAGATTATTATGTAACGACCTATGAATTGGCATATAGTATTGATGGGACTAACTGGAAGTTTGTTTCTGAAAATAATGCCACCAAGGTAAATAAAAACTTATTAAAAATTTTGCCATGGCTTTTCCCCATATATATATATTTGTTCTTTTTTTCATAAGTCTCCAGAAACTTGGTTCCTAAATTGAATTCCAGTATTGAACTCTCTGTATTCTCCTGTCCTCATATTTCGAAAAAGTCATAGGCAGGTCCTCAATTTTCTTCTATGAAGTTCCAAGAGCATTCACAGCTCTTCAAAAATCGTCCTAAATCCAAAATGAAACAATATGGACTTTTTGGCCATGAAAGGCTTATATTACACCTTATTCTTTGAGCTAATGTGGATTCAAGCTATCACTGCTCTTAATGATGCTTTCAAGTACTCCATAGAAAGACAAAAATGACCTTTGATCTAGTGATATTTAAAGAATTACCTCTTTTCTCTGCCCTCGCTGCCTTCATCAAAGTCAACCTGTGTTAACTTTGCAATGCATCATCTAAACTTGAACCCCTGGTGTTTTAAAACAGTGAACATTTCCATGGCAATGCCTAATAAGCATGTGCTAGGTCTATAGAATTAATTAGGTCCCAAAAATTGCTAAAAAAAACTTCAAAAATGTGGTTAATTTTAGTATCTAACTTATCTGACATTTCGAGTGCTTTCCATTCATCAAAGTAAAAAGACTCAAACTGACATTTTGAATGCCACGTAAACTTAAATCAAAATCAGGGGTGATGCAGTGGTAAAGGGATAAGTTATTTTCCTCAAGGATAGGGGGCATTGGTAGAAGTGTAAGTCATTCCAGCAGTTAAAGAGTCAAATAAAGGATGAAAAGGGTGTCCGCCCTTTCACTTGTTCCCTATAAATCCACCCCTGAAAATGCAAGTCGGCACAGGTTTGAGCTTATAAGTCTCATCTGAACATGTAAGCCTGACCTTTCATTCTTGGTGCTCTCACTAACCGTAGTGTATTTTATATGCAGGTGTTCAGTGGCAATATACATGGAGTAGATATCAAAAAGAACAGTTTTGGTCAAATTCAGGCTAGATACATAAAGTTTGTTCCTCTTACTTATCAAATTAGGATATGTCTAAGGCTTGAGCTGTTTGGATGTTTTAAAGGTAGGTTCAAGGAAGTTAAGTACTGTTTTAAGGGGGAATTGTGACTTTATGGACATGAACCAACCTTGCATCAATGGGTTAGTATGAAATCCCATAGATGAGTACACTCTTTTCCTATTATCATACACTTATTTCTCATTAATATAAAATTATTTCCCATTCCAATTCCCACATAATTAATTTTCGAAGTGCATGAATGGGTTAGTATGGAATACAATGTCATGTATTACATTGTATTTCCATTTTTATTGCATCTCACATTTTCCTACATGGAGGGATGACTTCTTTTGAACTCAAGTAATGATGCCTATGTCAAAGATACCGGGTGATCCAAGCGTTTCTGTTTGTCTGATAATTTCTAGCTGAATCCACAAGACTCCAATATTAATCTCTTTTAGAATCTGCAACTTTTTTATTTCTTCTGTTGCAGAACTGTCACCCCCCACCTCAATTAGTTCAAACATTTCCAAAGTTATGTCCATTTTATCAAATCCGTATTCAACCACAGGGGCCTCACAGTCCATATCCTCAACTCCATCTTTGACCACAGGGATCCCACAGTCCATCTCATCAACTCCATCTTTGACCACAGGGATCCCACAGTCCATCTCATCAACTCAATCTTATCCAACCACAGGTAATCAACAGTCCATCTTATCAACTCCATATTCAACCACAGAGGATAAGGAGAAAACGAAGAACCTCATCATCGGTTTGATTATTTTTGCTGCATTGGTTTTTCTTGTGGTTTTACCCTTGTTAGTTTACCTGGTCATTAGAAAAAGGTTTGTAACAATATTTACAGAATAACAATAAAAAACAACAATATCAATAGAGCAGATTTCGTAAAGCTGTGAAAAACTTGCGTCTTGGCACAAATTCCACCAATTATAACATACTTCAATAAAATTACACAATTTTATTGGTTCAGAGAAGTAGTATTTAACGTTACCAGTGTTATTTCAGCTCAAAAGAGTGGTATTTCAAAATCACCATGGGAACAGTGGTTTTCATCAAAGAAAAATGGCGGAAAGGTTTCCCCGCGTCTTGTCTCGTTGCTTGATCTGAAATGCTTTTTTAAACTTTAAAACAGTTATTTTAACATTTCTAATTGACAATTTAGTCTTTCCATTATAAGGATGTGAAATTTTGCTCGAAAAACCTTACATTATGTAATAATCACATGATTTACTCGTCCAATGAAAATTCATCTTTATGTTAACAAATCGGTAGTGACGCCGGATCATAATTGCATGATATTACTACGGATGTTACCGAACTGGTTTTTTACGCCATAAAATCAAGTCACTTTTTCTCGCCATAAAACGTCTACGATTCCGCCCTAAAACGTTTACGTTTTTGTCTGCATTCCTTTTTTCACATGGTATTTTTGCGTCCTCTTGTGAAATTTGGCATAATAAAAGAATACCGCCCAAAAAAAGCCACGTGCAAAGGGGAAAGCAGACAAAAACTCTGACATTTTAGGGCGGAAACGTAGACGTTTTATGGCGTAAATTTGACATGTTTTTATG
>JANTNT010029338.1:0-12904 GCA_024752375.1 Entacmaea quadricolor | reverse complement strand
CTTTAAAATTTCTACACTTATACTTGATATCCCTATAAACAATGTGTTCTTTTTAAATTTTAAATTTTTTGAGTTTACAGCTAAATTTCAGAACCTTCAATTTCACATGTCATTATGACGTCATAAAATATTTCTACTTCATTTAAATAAAAGACTTGTGCCCTTTTTTTGGAATTTTTTCATACTTTTTACATATTCTTAACTCCAAATACACATAACGATCTTTTTCTGCTTGTTTTTTAATTATGGAGATTGATTTAGAATTTAACTGTGACATCACTAATTATGACGTCACAGAACTTTTAATAAATAACATCACTAAATAAACGTATCGTAGAAATTTGCAACTTATGTCATTTTTTATCATTTCAAACCCACTTTCAGGGGATATCATTTGTTGGCTATATAGCCTAAGAAAAAAATATTACCTTGAATGGAAAAAATATAAATGACGTCATAAAAACATCACCAAGTCTTTCAAAAATCGCAAAAAGTTAACTCTTTATACAATTTTAACATTCCCCAAATTTCTTCAACTTAGGATAAAGGATTAAGAAATTGTGTAAATTTGAAGATTTTAGTTACTCTAGACATTGTCGGTTTTGGGGTTCTTTTTGGCCACTGTGAAGGTGTATTTTATTTTGGTGCAAAATTATAACAGTTTGTTGAATATTTTATTGAATTCTCCTAAAAATAAGGTTCGTGCTGAGGTATCCACTTCAAATTCAAGGACCCAAAAATGATTTTTCAAGGAGTATGTTAAGCTTATTGAACTTCAAAAATTTCAGAAATTTCTACTGCAAATTCATCAGATGAATGGATCTATTGTAGAACCTTTGGATCACTGTCTGGATCACAGCAGAAATTCAAGGAGTTTTGAAAGAGTATAGCTGAAATTTTACAATTTGAAGGCTCTTCAAGTGCCCTTGAAAATGAAAATGAAATTCAAGGAGTTTTTAAAGGGTTAAGTAGTAGCACGAACCCTGATAAAAATTGTTGATAACGAATTTGTTAAATAAAATTACCTTGTATAATCTGGGTGATTATCAAAGTAGTCAACCAATGTTGCAAGTAGGTATGTTTCTATGGAAATCAATGGGTATAATTACAAAAGATAATAATATGTTTGGCACTCTTAAAATTAACATAAGTGTCAGACATACCTGGTAGATTAAAGAGTGTGTTAAGAATAAAGTATCGCCCACTGTCAGCCTTAAAAAAAGGGACAACATATTATTTGCTGTCAGTATGGCTATCAGTGGTTTTACTTTGAAGGGCTCAAATTTGCATTGTATTGACCCAAAAGCCTCGCTTAAATGATAATTAAGCAAAAGAATTTTTGACTGTAGGTTCAGTCATACCATCAGCTATTCCCAACTAAATAAGCTCAGCTGCTTCAAGATTATTGAGAAATAGATGTTGTTTAGAGATGGATAAAATACTTTTATTATTCAGTCATATAGTTTACACAACAAAAAAATATTTGTTATAGCAAGCATAGGGTTATAGCTACATGTAACAGCTAGTGGTAGCCAGCTTTTAATATCACCATATACTCCTACAATTTATGAATACTCTACACACAACACTCTACTCGTGTTGATTTCTACTACTTACCTGTACAAACTTGTTTGGATACAGTTCCCTGATTTTTGCACTGTAATTATATAAAACAATCAAAATGATCAAACATAACATGGTAATAAAACAATGTTAAACTATTTCAGTAAAATAGATTAAGAATGACACTGATAATGCATGCTTCAAGATTTTGTTAACTGTAAAAAGCAGGCTTATTATTTATGCACCTATCAATGTAAGTCCCTTTGAGGGGGAAGGTATTTGGATAAGAGATGGGAATTTGATAGCAACCATGTGGCCCTGAGTAGGTTGTTTGATCACTCTGTTGTATTATTTTGTATTTATTTGGTTGACGGAGGCTTCCCCACCCTGGGCCTGGACATTTGAATTGTTTTCTTTGGTTCCTGCCAAATCCCCATCTTTTGCCTGAATAACCCCCCTCCCTCATGGGACATGAGACTTGCATTGATAGGTGCATTATGTACTCTGAAAAAAGCCACATGCTGAAGGTGGAGCCAAAGAAAATGTTCACAGGAAAAGCAAAAACAGTAGGTAGTGTTTGAGGGGTTCCAACAGTTTTTGATCTGGTGAAAACCAGTTTTCTTATAAAACCTTTGTCCACTTCCCTTTTCATAAGCAAGCAGAAGTTTCTCAGGAAGTTACCACAAGGCATCATAGAGATGATTTCACCATTTCAATGACAACTTTGGTTTGTGACTATGTAGTTACCAAGTTAAATGGATGCTAACATACCTTGGTAAAAATTCAAAGCCATGATAACAGCTTAAAATGTTTCCATAAGTATCAACCTAAAAGTAAGATCAAATTATATAATGTTCATTATAACACATATTAATACAGTCTTAAATGAAAAGAAGGAGTCTCAAAGCAAAAAGGAAGCTCTAGATTTTAGGTGGGAGGGGAAATAGAAGATTAAGGTATCCCTAGCTTGTTGCTGGCTTGAGAAAATTTGTATAACAGTTTTTGTGTGTGCATATCAGGAAATACATGTATTGATAGAAGAAATTGAATAACTTGGCAGTTTTTAGGGATTTTAATTTTAGTATCACATCAGCACAGACTATTAATTTCAGAAGGGATGGGTTCATATAATTATTAATTTTAAGGGGATGTATTGAAGTATTCGATACTCCAAGAGCTTGGGTAGGAGGGTATTGTGTTTTTATAATTCTATAAATTATAATTTTGTATATTTTTGAGCTAGTGGGGTTGGAAAGTAGGATGGGTAATGATAATTTTAAATTAGTCTAATTGTCTGAAATTTTTATTAGCATGTCTATGTGCTTATATGTAATACACGACCCCACAAGCTTATAGCTTTTATTCTTATCATGTTTAAATAAAGGTTATGTATTATATATGTATGATAAACCCAGAGATGTCATAATTTAAACTCACTTTTAGAAGGTTCCCTAACTCGTGATCAAAGAAAAGACCCCTAAAAGAAATCAAAATTTATTTACCATTACTTAAACTAGAAATACATTTTGCTCATATATTTTGGAATTAGCATGTGCTGCTAGCACATTGCCTCTCACTGCTGAGATCCAGGGTTTAATTCCTAAGCTTGTGACTCATGTGAGTAGAGTTGTTTGTTGGTTCTCTTCTGTGGTTTGGAGGTTTTTCTCAAGGTTCTCCAGTTTTCCTCCCTCCATAAAAATCAGCATTTCTAAATTACAATTCTATGGATGTTTCATTGTGTCCCTGTTTAGTAGACCCTCCTGGTGTGGGTCAGCTAGAATGATGATGACTATAATTATTATAACAAAAGGTTACAATGTAAGGGGCACAATATGAATAACATACCTAACAGGAAATAAAGGATCATATTTGAATCCTAATAAATCCTGAAATAAAGAAATGTGTTATATTAAACAAAGAATTTTTTTAAGCAGATACATTATAACAATATAGCAATAAAATGGTGAAAATGAGACTTCTTTGGCAGACTTCTTTGCTTGGAACAAGCCTGGTCATAACATGAATATTCCATGAATATGATGTATTGACCTTGCCAACACACCAAAAAAAGAATGCAACCAATATTACTGCATGCTTGGTCAATAACCCCTTTATGTACCTCAAGCATTCTAACCATTGGATAGCCTTAATCACCTTTGGATAGCCTAACTCACCTTTGGATAGCCTATTGACACCAGTCTTTGAATTACTAACTCAAATGCTTTAGCTTCATAAACAGGTGACTTGTAAACTAGGAATAAATATATCAGAATTAATATTTTATCAGCACATGTATACCATAAGATGAAGGTCACCAAATGATCCCCCAACATGACTTTTTTGACTTCACTTCAACATATATATGTACATATGCTTGATAAATATTTGAATACCTTGAAAATGAAGCATGAATGGGAAAGGTGGCAAACATGATATATAAGAAGTGCTATTGTCTGGTCAACTGGCATAAGATATGTAAAGGCTGATTTTCAACTTTTGTACAACTTTTCCCTAAAACTGTCATATGCAATCTGCTGATGGCATGCTTACAACATCCTACAACATGACTGTACCACAATAAAAAAGTTGTAGGATTTTAAAATTATTTTTTAAAACCTTACAACAATCATAAGTCATAGTTTAAGCAGATTGCATGTGATGGTTGTAGGGAAAAGTTGTACCATGTAAACGGTAGTTAGGCTCGATGATTGACATGGAGTTGGGTTGACATGGAGTTGGGTCAGGATGTCAAAAAAATTTTTTACCTGCTAATGTGTAATCCATATCAAACCCAAAAAATTTGATTTTATCCAAACTTAGACTTCTGTTTACAAATATCCTGAAAAATAATTGTATGAGTATTAAGTATTTTTTCTTTTTTTTAAGGCTTTAAACAAAAAGTGGTCCAGTAAAAAAAAAAAAAAATTTAACTGCACCATTGGTTACAGCCCTGTGGAAGGATGTGTACCTATACTGTACCTATTTGCCGTTTCTCTCTTGAAGGTCCTCATTTCTACTGAATCCACTCTGTCGACAGGATGCTGATGGTAGGGCATTTTGTTTGGTGTCTTGAATGGAAGTGGTGGATGAATTAATGGAGTTCTAATCTGAAACAGAATAAATATTGAAATTCAGTAAATTATAATGAACTTACACTTACAGTATATTAGGGACCAAATTGTTTATTACGTCCTGGGGGCATGGTTGTTTTGGTGTAAAAAAGCAAAATAATAATAATAATAATTATTATTGTTATTATTATTACGTCCTGGGGGCATGGTTGTTTTGGTGTAAAAAAGCAAAATAAGATTTAAACCCCTTAAAAAATCATTCAATAGAAAATGTACCCCTTTTCACAATCACTTACAAAAAATGTGTTTTGTCATATTTTGTCATTACAAAAAAGTACCCCCCTCAATTTCAGCCTATTTTTAAGAATGTTCCCCCTCCATTTCTACTGCTTCCTCAGAACGTAATAAACGATCGGCCCCTTAAGTATTTTTTTATTTCCTGAGTTAAATTGAGCTCCAGAAGTAAAGTTAAATTTCAGAAGTTAAGTTAAATTTCACAGTGATATTCAACTCCAAGATAATCGTGACTATCGTGTTATGTAAATACCAAAATTTCGTTCACGTGACTTTTAAACATTTAGAAATAAACTTCATTTTTAAAACAAACTTGATCTTCCAAGTCGTATGATTTGAATAAGATCGTAAAGATACAATGAAACAAAATTAAAACATTTAAACTAATTAATGGTAAGCTTATATAAGGAGTAACTTGTGTGAATAACTTCAGAACTTTAGACTTTGTCAAGCGAATCAAGCAAAACGAATATTTGGAAGGTAAGCAACGTCACCAAGAGAAGAAAAATTATATTCGATTAAAATAGCTCACCTCCCTTGGATCTCTGATTTCGCCGTTTTGTAGTGACTCCATGCTAAAGTTGTGATTAAAGTGTTATCAGTGAAGGATGGATGATCTACTTGATTAAACTTCGGATTTCGAAACGGAGAGCTTTTCAAATGCACCCAACAAAGCCTCGTACACAAAGGCAGTAATTTCCTTGATTAAGTATTTATTGGGGAAATTTGAGCTCAAACACTATACAAGAAAAGTGTACAGTGATTCTCTAGCAGTGATTAACGCTGCTGATCTTGGTTGGGCCCACCTAACCTGAATATAGCAATGAAGAATATCATGTATTGAACTGCAGCCGATATCTGATGCCCCAAGAAACCCTGTAGACTGTGTCGTAAGAATTTTTAATGTAATCGACGTGACACCTCACAAAAATGTCACTCAAAACAAGAATGAATGGAGTATTAAAATATCCAATCAGGATAGTATTGAGGCTTTTTCCATGATCAACTTTACAAGTTGGCGAAAACAATTGATTCAACAAACGATTAAGGTTGATCACCATTCAATCTTTCAATCTTCAATCACTCTTGACAAATCATTTATTCCAAACAAGCCAGATCATCTAAAACTATCCGAAACTCACCTTTTTACCCAAGAAACAAATAACACATCACCCTGGATATAAAATTGATATCGTTTTACCAAAATTCAATCCTTTTTGATAACGAGCTATTTCCTTTCCCACTCGAATTTCACAATCTATTTACTTTTTTGGCTTCAGCTTCTTTAGGATTCAGCGGATTCTCGAGTTAGAATACAATAATACATACAGTATGATTGGTCAAGAGTCACGAGGGATCAATTACAAACCAATCAGATTTGTTGTTATAAGTTATAGACAAGAGGTCACATGTATTTTGTGAAAGCGCGAAATTTCAAGTGAAAGCTGTCATGAAGTAGACTGAATAGCAGCGGGACGTCTTATTAGGTAAGTTTAGTGAAAAACCTAAGGTCATATAGATAAAATAACTAATATGTTGTTGCCTAAACCAATGGCCTTTGGAATTAATGAAGGCTTCAGTCACATATCAACCTAAACTCAAACTGCTTATCTTATCTTTGGTTCTTGACTGCCATGAAATTAGTCTTATTCCCAAGGGTCATTTGTCAGTCAAAAATCCGTGCAATGAGATGCATGAGGATTTAATTTGCAAAGCTTTATTTTTAATTTATAAGTTCTGAGAAGGGATTTGATATAATTTTTCAGTCTGTTCAATTTTCGAGAACATAAATCTCAAAATATTCTACCACAGGAAACCCAAACAGGGGAGCTGGTGCAAATAGAGAGGGGCAGCATTTTTTATGCTTTTAAAAGGGTGTGACTATATGAGACTATAATAATCAATCAATAGATATAATTAGCTTAGGATATTTTTATTATAACTTTTAATATTAGCAATGTAATTAAACTTAATTAGCAATTAGGGACCAGTCATTATTTAAGTCGGAGGGGGGGGTGGAGGAGAAATTGGGGGGTCCTGAAAATTTTTGGAGGGAAATTGGGGGGTCTTGAAAGCTGAGAATGACATTTAAAGGGGTGTCCTGAAGTCCCTTTGATAACTTACATAGTCCCAAAGGGGGGCTCCCGAAAAAATAAAATGCCTTTAGAGTGGGGTCTCAAAATTTTTTGGCATCAAAGGCAATTTCTCCTCCACCCCCTCCTCCGACTTAAATAATGACCGGTCCCTTAGTTCACAGCTACTTGAAAAGAAGTTATGCTGAATTGTATTTACCATGGTTAAATAAAGGATATTATTTATATTATTTCTGACATTTTTTTGACACTTTGAACAAAGATCAACCCATCAAAGAGAGCAAGTCTTTGTCTGCTGATAATCAGGTAGCATGCATCATGCTTGTATAAACAAATCTCATTTTGTTTATCATCAATTAATAAAAGCATAAAACCACAAAATTTGAAGTTAAAATTGTTTTTATTTATTTGAATTTTCAAACTATGACAATGCTATATATACTGAATATTCTTTAGAGTATAAATACTAGTGTAAATATATTACAATACAATATTTAAAAAGGTAAAGGTCCTTATTTAATGTTGGTAACTTGTAACAGTACTTTTAGACTGACAAACTTTGAAATTTCTTTCCAACTTGTATCCTACAATTTTTTTCTAATCAAAAAGTTTGAAAAAGAATAAAAATTTTAGTGGTAACTGTAGTAATATTCATAGAAATTACCAGCAATGAAAAAGTTAATAAAATTAATAAATAAAATTCAATAATATCTTTTAAAATTGATTTATTTGCATATTGCCATTGTGTAGTTTTCTAATATAAGTATATAGTTAACAAGGCTAAGCCATGTTTATACAGTGAGAAAACACAATGGACATTTGAAAACATGAGAGAAATGTTTAAAAGCACGAGCCGTTGGTGAGTGCATTTAACATTTCTCAAGTGTTTCTCAAATGTCTCGAGTGTTTTCTCACAGTATAAAACATGGCTTAGCCTTCTTCATTTGTTTTATAATATAGATTTTAGGCATGCGAAGATTGCAAAGAACGGCAAAGGCGAGCATTTTGAGATACAAAAGCTCAAAAAACGATCACTTTATAAATTTTACGATTGCTTTTTTATTTGTTGTTGAACAGTACAATCTTAATCAGATAAACATTTTTTGCGACATTTCAACCTCAAAGGTGAGTTTCTTTGTGATTTTATGGTCAAAACAAGCAATTTAAAACGATAAAACATAGATTTTTAGCCAATCAGAGCGTGTGTACTATTGAATCTATATTATAATATTAGATAAATCTACAATAATTTCATTCAGGGACTTCTTAGTGCCTTTCAGAATTACATGACCTCAACAAATTTTGTGCCAGTTGAAAACATGCATTTAGGCTTCCATCAATCAAAATTATTCTTTATAAACAATTCTTCAACAGATCCTCTTCAACTGAGAGAGACTAGAAATTTCCTTTCCATATTTGTATGGTAAGATCACTGCACAAGTGTTCTAATTCCTTGGATCAGATTGCTCAGATTAAATTCAGTGATACTGTGGTACTTGATTACAGACACACATAAGCATGGTTAGCATTGTTTTTGTGTAGATTATTCATATGTTCCATGAAGACCCGTGGAATTTTGAAGTGGTTCTATTGAAAAGGTTGTGCATTCTTTGCTTCAGCGTTGGTATTTGTGAATATTTTGATGTTGAAATGAGGCTAACCCTGCACATGTGTCTGTTATAAATCAAGGAACACAGTGGTCTTCGATGAATTCAAAAAAGGACTATTTTGATTGATGGAAGCCAAAACATGTTTTTGATGGGTCTCAAATTTGACAAGGTACGTAATTATAAAAGGCGCTGTAATAGTTAAAACACTTTTTCTTATGTTTATCTCAGATTTTTTGATAACCAGGTATTATGTCATTTGTAAGCTGTTTAGCAACTGTGCTCGGGGTTTCAATTGAAGCATAGGAGACACCCTAATAGTTAACAGATTGTTGATTTTGACCCATAAAAGGCATGATGAGCATTATTGTCCTTTTCCGATTGAAGTCTACCCAAGACAAATCTAGTTGGACCTTTGGGCCATTAAAGCAGATTAGTCATGCTTTTATAGTCAACTATTTATCAGATTTATTGACATCCAAGAGTTGTGAGCCTAGCTGTAGAGGATTGCCAAATAATTTTATAAAATGAAGGTTTATATGCATGATTCTACACTCTTTGGGGAAAATTCAGAAAAACAAAATCAATAATTTCACAGTAATTGTGATTTATAAATACGTTATCTTGAGGTATATACTGTAGGGCATGGAATTCCTGATTAATCAGTAGTTGGTTAAAATGCACTATCATGTACAAATTTCACTTATATCTAACTATAATTTATTTATTTTTTTCATATGCATATAAAATTCAGCATGAAATATTTTACAAATATTGGAACTGCTTTATAAATGCAAGTCAGAGCTCTGAAATCTCTTTTTTATGAATGCAAAAGGCAATTAATTAGATGCAAAGTACATAATAAGCCTCACAATCAAATATGAAACAATAGAATCATCCAAGCGATCTTTTGTTACCAGCACAGAAATGAGACTTACTATGTTCCCTGCATATCATTAAGCACCTTTTGCAATTGGTCTATTGCACTTTTCCAATCATGCATAGTCTTATTCATAAGGATTTTTTTCAAAACTACAACTTTTAGTGTTCTTTTTACTAGTATTAGATACTGAACTACAATTAAATATATGTACAACATAATACATGGCTAGTCTTTGGCACTAAGCCTTAATTTTACTCTGTTTACTTTATAACAGTAAAGAGTAAGGTCTGTAGACTGAAAAAGCAGTCCCTTCTTTTCACGAAACCTTCACCCAGAATAAACATACTGGATTTAAAACATTATTGGCTGTAAGGTGAGGACAGCAGACTTGCTGAAAGTCCCAAATTTCAGCATGTCTTCTGACCTATCCTCAATCCTACTAGGTTAACATCACATTTGTTCTTAACAGAGTTTTGCATCAGGGACTGTGCTTTGCAGTCTATTAAGTCTACTAAGTACTTAATGGTGCAATTCCATGTTCTAGACATTTGTCTCTTGGGTACTTATGGCCTGTGCTCTTTCCTCACTGTTTGTTGGTGATAAGTCATCCATTGAATGAGCTATTATATCTAAGTAGTCCTTTATAAGAAAAGATCACGTCAGATTTAAATCATGGTATAATAGACCCTGGCTACACCACAGGGAGAACACTTTAGATAAAGTTTAGTTTTACACTGAAATGGTTTGCTAATAATTGTGAGTGAGTTGGAAAAATATGGAAAAATTAAGTGTAAAATGGTTATTTGTTGCTTTTCTATTTTCCAATATGAATTCCCTGTGGTCTTGCTTGCTTGCTTTGTATATATTATACTCTTACAAGAGAGGAAACTTTAACCCTCAAAAAAACTACTAACCTCGATTAAGATGTCTTTTTTTGCTTAAAAAACTGGATCAAAATGCTACAAAAACTGGGGGATTCATTTATTGATAAACAGGGCTCAAAGTAGTTTGTTTTTGACAGGCTGAACAAATTTTCACCTTCCATTTTATTATCCATTTAGCAGTGCATCATAATTTTTACCTGCCAAAACCTTGAATTGGGCCTGCCATTTGGCCATTAGCAGGCTGCTATTTCAAGCTTGATAAAAACAACGATTTGTTTTGAAGTTATTTTACTTTTACTTTTATCTAAAGTGGTCTCCCTGTGACCATATAATAATTTGGGAATTTAGTACATTAGGGGTCTTTTGGTCAGACTATCAGAAACACACATTTTTTCCTTGGCCTAATTGTATTTTATCAAGTCCTGATTTCCTGCTTCCTCTTGGAACTATTTAACAATTAGACCTCAAGGATGAATATACTAAGAGTCAATAGCCCATGAGGCCATAGGCCAAATAGGCTATTTGAATCGTAGTCCATGAGGCTGAGAAGTCTAATTGTTTTAGTATAAACCTATTAATTGGTCAAATAAATGATATAAACAATTTTCAATGAGTTAAAATTATTTATTTTCCTCAAAAACTGGCATGTTTCACTACTAGTAGCCTACCACAAATTAGCCCTCTAGTAGAGTAGCCAATCAGAGTGCAGGATTGGTGATAGACTGTTAGTAGGTTTATACTAAAGTTTTGTGGTCACATAATCAAATTTAGTAAACATTTTTGCCACAACTTGTGCCAAAATTTTTTTGATCAGGCTCAAATTACTTTGTTTCAGATTCCCTACACCCATAGCAGCTAGCTGTGAGTTAGAAGAGAAAATGGTGTACCTACCACACTTGAAGAGGAAGCCAAAAGTGAGTCCAGTTCTTTTGCTATGTCTTTCATTTTCGGTCTGTCATTTACCTTTTCACTCCAACATCTCAACATCAAGGCATAGCTGTTGACATAAAGTGTTAAAAATGACATTTAATCACTACCCACCACCACCACAAGCACCACCACCATCGTCACTGTCACCATCACCAACGTTACCACCAACACCACTGCCACCATCACAATCATCACCACCACCACCCACCACCAATAGCAAAATGGGTGAACATTTTAAGATACTTACACTTCTGGTAAGCAATTCTGTGGAGAAGCCATTCTGTAGCCTGACTTGAGAAGAGTAAAAATTGTTTCAGCTGCTATGCCAGGGTATGGTGAACTTCCTGTGAGAAAAATATTGTAAAAATATTGAGTTTAGCATAAACGTAGCATCATTTGTACAAGAAAAATACATGTTATGTTTGTGCAGCTGTTCCAAGTAAAAATAAGCTAATGATTTTACATCTTTCTCTAATAATAAAAATTATGAATATACCTTCAGAACCTAAATCATCTTCCAAATTTGTTGTTTCCAGGAGGATTTTGCCTTTAGAGGTCTTTAGAGCGAGTTAGACGTACGCGATCAAAACATTACCAGGCGTTCCTTTGAAGGTATTGGAAGAGCCTGGGTACCAGTTTTGTTCTAAGAAGGCTTAGGATTGGTCGAATTTTAGCAGTTGTTGTCCAATCAGAGTTTTAAACAAAAATTCGCAAACCATTTTGGCGGGAAGGGATCCTTTCTCATGATAATTTATGCTAATATATAATTCTGCACTTTCTCGCTTTTTCGCACTATTTCCAAAAACAAAATCACACTTTTTTGCACTATTTTGGTTTTTTTTTCGTACTCTACCAGAATCTATGCCACACACATGTAATGTACCTATCAATGTAAGTCCCGAGAGGGGAGGTATACGGGCAAGGGGTGGGGATTTGAAAAATAAAACTTTTAACAAAATTCAAATGCCCCAGGGTGGGGAAGCAGTTCTCGATCACATAACACTAAAAAACACAAGCCACAAGAAGAAATTGTCAATCGCTGGACAGAGTCTGTGATCAAATTCCCGACCCAGGGGCACATTTTTGCGATCAAATCCCCACCCTTTGCCCGAATACCGTACCCCCCTCGGGACTTACATTAATAGGTGCATAATCAGTCAATCAAATAATGTTTATCTGACTGTTTAATTGTCCTTGAAAATGTTGAGGATTGAATGGTAAAACTTTGACAAAACTTTGTCATCCCATACTCAACTTATAATTATATTTGTTGTGAAGGAAAAAATCTTACTGCTAAGGTTTATACACATATCTGAGTAACTTAATTCGGGAAGTATAGCTCACCCAGCGTAAAAATCTCCCATAACAACACTCCAAATGACCATCTGTAGACAAAGAAAATTATAACTTTGAACCAGAATTCCTTTGAATCCTTTGTGAATGGTTACACAAAGTGATATATTTTGTGAATATGAAATGTAAATAGTTAACTACAATAATTGTTATAAAATAATTTTAATAGTACGCGCGCTGTGATTGGCTGATTAGCCGTGTTTCATTTGCCTGTCAAGACATGGCT
>JANTNT010029227.1:0-12905 GCA_024752375.1 Entacmaea quadricolor | reverse complement strand
ATAACACGTCGGACTAGATAACCGAAGATGTGGGTTCGATTCCCGCCAAGGGCGTATAAATTGTTTTCTCTTTATTTATTCTAATTAAAAACCTACTGCACTCTCTTTACAATTCTTGATTTTCACCCATTCCTTGGAGAATAATATAACAAAGGCATGGCAGCCATGTTGGTGTGACATAACAATAGAGGCTAACGAGAAATCTTTTGTTAGCTGTACAACGACATGGTAGCTGTGACGTCACGAGAAAACCAAGATATAACATTTTTTTTTATCTACCATTCCTAAGACAACGATAGAAAACAATATCATTTTATTTAGCTTTCCAATACAATTTGGGCTAAGAGATCATAGACTTACAACAAGACTGAGACCGTTTTGATCAAAAATCGAGATTTAGAGACTCATGATATCGCTGCAAAAACGAGATTCCGAGAACCGGTCCAAATCTTAAGGACCATTTGCCACTTCTTCCATTATCAATTTACCATTTCAGGAATCACTGTCAACTTAGTTGGGCCTTAATCCTACTTCATATTATCATCACAATCTTGTATAGGGTATTGGTTGAAGAAAGCTTACTTCTTTAATTGCAAAATCTGCTCGCTTCGCTAGCGAAACAATTAATCCTTGCCGTTTGCAACAAAACTTATTGCTCGTAAAAAATGCGGCTCGCTTCGCTCGCTGTTTATTAAAAAAGTTTAAAAGTTACTTACTCATGCAAACAACCTTATCTACCTAATATTTATGTCTATGTATTAAATAAACTACTCAAACAATAAGTGCATATTGATAGTCCGGTCCACTTTGGCCTCGGGAGCACCCCCCACAAAAAAAACCGGACTACGGTCCTGAAAATACTGTAGATATTTTTGTAATAGGTCTCGCTGTGAGATTATTAGAGGAAAGAAAGGTTTCATTTTCGTTCCGCAATCCTTCCGCCCTTTCGGCCAGGGTCAAGGAGTGGGAGCCTCATATAAGTTTACAACCACGAAATCCTGTTCCAAGACGAAGGGGACGTCCTAAAAACATTGTTTTTAGATTGTAAAAGGTCTTAATCTGCATTGGTTTAATTTAAACGGACGTGTATAAGTCAGTTCGTAGTTTAAGAATTGCTTTCGGTGCGCATGCAATTTTATCCCGAATTTCTCACCTCCTTTTGTTTACTTAAGAACAAAAGAAGGTTTAAACAAAAGAAGGTGAAAAATTCGGGATGAAATTGCATGTGCACTGAAAACGATTCTTAAACTACAAACTGGCTTATACTCCATACAAAGTTTTTAAATATTTGCTGTATTATAGAACGAAACACCTTCGGGTGAAAAGACTTCTTCACTAGATATTGTATTTACTATTATATGTATTAATATTTGAAACTATTGATTGCGGGAATTGGAGTGTATCTCGGAAATGGCCTATTGGCTTTCTAGTTGTATTAACCTAACAAAAAAAAGCGACAAACCTAGGTTTTCCAAGGGTATTGATTTTAAACAAGGGGAACACGAGTATAAAAGTATCGAGGGTGCTCGAAAGAAAAGTTTTTTTCAAAAATACTCCTTATCGGTGTGAGTTCCACTTCTCTCCGGTGGGGCGAAAGGTCGATACGTGTATTTATAGAGTTCTACAGATCGATTAGCAATAGGTCTCAAATTAAATGACACATCATTCCACAGCATGCAACAGCAGCTTTCAACGGTCTGTTAATCCTGCTGTGATGTGCGTTATCGCATACCTTCATTCTTGTTTATAAATAAACTAAGACATTCTTTTGTAAAATCAGCCAGCGAGAATGGTCTTGGGATGGGGAAATGAAGGGTATGGGTGGGGAGAGAAAAAAGGAGAAGGGAGAAGCTCTCGAAAATATCATTGCGTGTTACACTGTCAGTTTCAATACATTACGCGCGCCATTTTAAAGACCGGTACACACTAGGTGACAAGTCCCTGCTACAGGTTGCGGGGACTTGTCGCCTGCTGTGTACTGCTTCCCAAATACGTCGCTTTTACTTATTTTGACCAAATTCTGTTGCGGGGACAAGATTTTTCACAAGAGTTCTACGGTACACACGAGGGGGGATTGTCGCAACGACGTGTCCCCGCGTCTTGTCGCAGGGACTTGTCACCTTGTGTGTGCCGGCCTTTACAGTAATGCCAAAAACAAAAGAATGAAAACGAATAGGCTCGATAGCTTTTCCTCTAGTCCACAACTCGACCCACTTAATCTGCGCGGCGGGGTGAAAATTGACGGAGATAATGCTTATAATTATTTAGGTACCACCTCCCATGTTGAACATTTTCCATACATCAGGATTCCAATCCAGTCTACAAGGTCATTTGAAAAGAATATTTAAAACTGAACCTTGAAGTCTCAATCAGACACTTTGAGTTTGATCAGCGAATTCGAACCGAAGCGGAGCGAGTTGCGGCCGAGACTCCTCATTTTTCTCGTAAACCTCGCCAGCATTTAAAAAAAAAATTGTGTCACACTTTGAAGACACGCCCGATGACGTATTCCTTAAATAAATTTACGCTCTACAGATCCTCATTGTAGCACGTGTCGGAGGGGGGTATGAAGGCGATATTGCCATAGATGAGATAACATTATCTCCTGGTACTTGCTACCCTGACGAAGACCGCGAAGAATTATTAAAAAGACGATTAGGAGTAGAAGAAGGAGACAACGCCACAACTAAAGGTAACTATGACGTGAGAATATTGGCCTTATTATATCCAGGTCAAGTTGGTTTGATCGCTAGCTTTCCAGGAATTTTGGTTTAACTGTTTTGGTTACCATTGGTCAGGGCCTTTAAATCATCTACCATGGGAAATGCTAATCAAAATACAATACAAATCCTCGACTCTGACTGGTTGACCTTGAGTCTGTTCTGAAGGCCAACTCAGAAGTTGATGTAAGAAGAACTATATATAACTATCCTCACTGTTACAGCAAAGATCAGTTTCGCTAGAAAGGAAGGGTGTAACTGTCACTTTATAGAAGGAGGAAAGACAAAAAATGTTATTTGAGAGCAAATTTTCTCTAATTTTAAGACCAATCTACAAACATCTTTGTCTATATTTACGTTTTCAGGAGCAAATCCAGATCCCAATCCCACCTTTCTATTTGTTTACCATTTTTCGCCTTTTATAATGGGTTTCCAATGGTATTGGCGCGTGCGTAATTTGCCATATTATACGTCAACTACCCCTCACTTAAAATTCTTGGATCCGCTCACCTCTTGTCGAAAAAAACTTTACATCTTGGGCACCCTGTGTCAAAGGGCGAATTTTTAGGTAACAGTATGTTTTTCCTATTTGTATATCTGACTATTTGTTCAACAAGTGATCCTTTGTTGTCTTTTATATAACAGGGAGTTGTGACTTTGACATTGATAACTGTGGCTGGTCAAATGACAACATGGATGATTCATTCGACTGGACATCTTTGTCAGGATCAACTCCAACGAGAGGAACTGGACCTGAGGGTGATCATGGCGGGAAACCAAGTAAACATGGAAATAATAATATAGGGAGAAAGAAAGGGAGGGAAGGAAAGAAGAGTGAATAATGAATGAATGAATGAATGAATGAGTGAGTGAGTGAGTGAGTGAGTGAGTGAGTGAGTGAGTGTGAGTGAGTGAGTGAGTGAGTGAGTGAATGAATGAATGAATGAATGAAAAAAAGAAAAAGAGAGGAAAATTTAAACCCAAAACATTTCTAACGTAATGTCATAATCTAATATAATGACAGGGGGACGTTATTTATACATTGAGGCGTCGTCTCCAAGACGACCAGGGGACAGAGCTCGACTCTTGAGCCCACAGATGTGCGGTCAAATCTGCCTGCGGTTTTACTATCATATGTATGGTAATGCAATCGGGACACTGAATGTGATGAGGAAAGAGGGAATCAACAGTAAGGACGACAGGATCTGGTTTCAGAAAGGCAATCACAAGAACGAATGGCATAGGGCTATTGTTGAGATGAACTCCGATCAAGATTGTTATCAGGTAAAGAAATTGAAAGCAACGACTTTATTTGGTGTAATTACAGCTGGTCGTGGTCCTGTGGTATGTTTTAACGCCTCTAGATACGACATACGGGACCGCCATTTCATATGATCTTATAACGGCTAAAGTGATTCAATTATTTTCAGATGTGAGGCAGCACCTACTCAATGTCTTATGAGAATGTGTGTTTTGGGCCACGCGATTTCAACCCACAACCTTATAGCTCAATCGTGTGGTAGTTCATAAATGATATTGATGAAGTTTCCCATTTGATAACACCTAGTCCCACATGCCACTCCTTCAAAAAAAATTTTTTTTTCTTTAACACGTTATATCTATATTAAGGCATCGTCTCAAGCACTAAAATACTGAAAAAATAATGCAAAAGCGAATGGGACATTATTACTCCCAATTGGGTAAAACAGTCTTATTCCCTATCCCTTCCATGACAAACAAGCAGTCTGTCAAGGAGAACATAGTTCTCACGTTTCACATGCGTCATTTTCAGGTAATGTTTTAAGATCAACTCTATGCTATAAAAGCTGAAAACTGAAGTATTGTTCAAACAACAATTAGCAACTGTGCTAGCCTCCTTCACAGACGGTACGTACGTCCGTACAACCTTTCCCTTCCCACAAACGTCTGCTTGAGCAGAACATTCCTTTCCAATTGTTATCATGAGCCAATCGAAATTTGCTTATTGTATTGCTTATTGTATGTCGAAGATATGTCGAAGAACCAATCAAAAACATCGATAGAAATGCTGTCAGTCAGTGCTTGTCGTCGTTTTAAAAATGTCCAAAATTCAATTTTCCTCTACACAACCTTCTTCTCGTGTAGTTTACTAGATATATAATTTGCAGCTTTTCTTAAAGCTTTTTTTTATATTGACATCTAATTTTCGGTCGTTCGCTGTCGAATCTCAAACATGTATCTCATCGATTTTTATTTTTCATCGAACATCTTGTTTATATACAAATAAATCATAAATAAAGTCAGTTAAGTGTTCCTCTCCTTTTTCAATCGTTCGTGACGTATTCGTGCCTTTCTCAGCAGAAATGTCAATGGACTCATAATCCAAGAATCACCATAACGATTTGGTGGCCTTCCGGTCGTCGTAGAGTCTTCTTCACTAGACTGATCTCCTTCTTCAGCATTGCCTTCCTTCAATGTTTCCGTTCAACTCAGTAACTGATTCACTTTCAGCAGTATCACCACTGACAATGTTCTCAATGGACGCCTGTTTACGAACACCACTTGATTCATCTGTATTTCCTTGTTCTACTCTGCCTTCAGCTATGTCATTACAACTTGTGTTCTGGTCCGTCTCTGCTATGATCGCTGCATCATCATCATATCCAGAGTCTTCCTGGCTCCACTTATCGGTGCTATCTTTATCAGTCTCGTTGTCTTCTGAGCGCTTTCTACATCCACTGGTTTCTCGACCTCGCTACCAGCTGTCAAACTGGAAGATTCTTCTCCTGTCACAAAGGCCCTCTACATGTAGATGCGCAAATTGTTTAAGTGTACCACCAGTGTCTTTCTAGACGCACCCGTTCTTCGTACGCGATAGTTGACTTCCGTTATTCGCTCCACTACCTCATAAGGCCCTTCCCAGTTCCGATGAAACTTCCTGGTCTCACCCGTGGCAAGTCTGGGATTGTATCGTAGAACGAGGTCGTCCGGCTCATAAACAGTGTTCGTAACTCCTTTATCAAACGCATCTTTCTGACGTCTCTGGGCGACGTACAAATTGCTTCTGACGCCTTTTTTAGCCTTTTACGAACTTCGGGTTCGCAGTTTGGTGATGAATTCTGGATAGGAAAGCTTTTCGACTTCCATCTCTATAATCATTACATCAACTGGTATCCTCATCTTCCTACCGAACATAAGTTCGTAAGGAGTATGACCAGTCGATGTATGGACACTACTACGATAAGCCATAAGGCAAAATTCAATGTGTTCGTCCCATTGGTTAGGCTCCTCCTCAATGCAAGGCTTAATCATGCTCTTCGATCAGGGTGCGATGTAAGTTTTCAATTTGTCCGTTACCCTCTGGGTGGTATGCTGTAGATCTGGTTTTGATCATTTCCAACATCCTGCACATCTCTTTGAACACTTGAGACTCGAAATTTCTTCCCTGGTCCGAGTGTATGCTATCAGGGGTGCCGAACCTACATACCCAGTTCTTAACAAAGACTCTTGCACAAGTGTTTGCACGTTGGTTTGGAACCGGAAATGCCTCCACCCATTTGGTAAAGCTACGCTGCATGGTCATTATAAACTTGTGGCCTTTCTTCGTTCTTGGAAGTGGGCCGACTATGTCCATGTGTATCCTCTGCATGGAATAAGTTGATGGAATTGTTTTCAAAGGGACCCTTGGGTGCTTCTGTGGCTTGCACTTCAGACAGGTGAGACCGGGTGAGACAGTTATCACAGTATTGGTGAACCATCTTTGTCAGTCCTGATCTCAAAAAACGGGATTTCATCTTCCTTAATGTCTTGAACCTGCCTAAGTGAGCTCCAGCCACTTCAACATGGCATTGTTGTAGGGCTGACGTAACTAGCTGTTCGGGAAAGACTACTTGCACCTTGTGTGCTCCTCTTTTCTCTGGGTCTTTTCCATAGAGTACGCCATCCTTAACTTCCAGCAGTTCAAATTGGGCCATAACTACATGTGCTATTGGAGTTATAGTCTGTAATACTTGTGTGGAGGGTTTACATTCTCCTTTGCGCAATGCATTTATCGCTGGATGAAGGTCAACATCTACCCACTGGGCTTTCGCTAAGGGTTCTGCTGACCATATATCGGGTTCTGTTGAGTTTTTGGTTGTTGCTGTCTCTTCCGATGTCAATGCACAAACTGGTACTGGAGTAGGTTTGCATGAGGAGCACTCACCATGTTGACGCCTTGGCTTCTTAGACAATGTATCCGCATTATCCACCTCAAAGTCATATTCCTGAAACTTCTCAAACCAACGGGCTACCTGCCCCTCGGGTTGCCGGAAACTCATCAAACATCTCAACGAATGATGGTCAGTCCCAATGCGGAAACGACGCCCAAGCAAATAGTACCGAAAGTGATCAACAAATGCCGTAAGTGCGAGCATTTCCAGCCTTGTCGTACAGTAATTTTTCTCGTGATCATTGACAGATCTGCTGCCATAGGCATTGACTCTCTCAATTCCATCGGGCTGTTTCTGAGACAGTACAGCGCCAGTGCCAAGTTGTTGACTGGCATCAGTGTCAACAATAAATTCTCCAGCATTAGTGGAGAAGTTGGGATATGCCAGGACAGGAGCACTTACTAAAGACTGTTTCAATCCCTCAAATGCATTCTGTTGTTGTGGACCCCAAATAAAAGGGACGTCCTTCTTACAGAGCTTTGCAAGAGGTTCTGCTACCGTCGAGAAGTCAGCAATAAAACGCTTATAGTATCTTACCAAACCCAGAAATCGCTGTAACTCTCTAGCATTAGCCGGCACTGGCCAGTCCACAACCGCTGTGTCTTCTCAGGGTCTGTCCACTTGTTGAGACAACATGGTCCAGGAACGTAACCTTTGACTTCAAACTGACACTTGGCAGGTTTGAGTTTGAGTCCAGCGCTAGCCTCACGGATCCTATCAAAAACTAGACGGAAAGATTGTTGACCAGACTATATTATCATCAATGTACATCAAGCAATGTGTCCAGCTCAGAACCATTCAGTACCATAATCATCAGTCGTTCAAAACTTGCAGCGCTATTAGTGAGACCAAACGATAAGACGGTCCACTGAAAGTGGCCTCGATGTATCATCACGAACTCGGTTTTGGATCAAACTTTCTCTGCCACTTCCATCTGCCAGTAGCCCGACGCCAAGTCCAGGCAGGAGAAGCACTGGGCACCAACCATTACCTCTAGCACGTCATCTGTTATGGGCAGTGGATGTGCATCTTTCACCGTACACTGGTTCAGAGACCGATAATCGATGAACATTTGGTACAAGCTATCACTCTTCTTAATGAGAACAACTGAGCTGCTTCAAACACGTGTCCTACAGGCTTTCAACTTTTTTTGTCGAAAATCTCGTTTAATTTCAAAGTTTTCACGATAATTTTAATTCTGAACTTTCTGTTCATTTTTGAAAAACGTGTTTCGAGGGTGCAACCCTCATCGTCAGTGTGACTGATATAACTGTGGTAACAAATCTTCTATTTATGTATATAGCTGTTGAAATAAATTATGTAAACAGTCATTGAATAAGTTAAGGAAGAATATTGTTAAACGCTTAATATCAAGTTTAAGTGCGTGACCTGTTTATTTAATGCAGGTCTTAGCCATTTGATATGCATGGCCTCTTTAATCTGAATGGTTGCCTCGGTCATTGATATCAAAACGTTCATTTGTGCACATATCTCTACATTCAGGTGATTTAGCTAGGTGTTTGTATATATGTAAAGACTTATCACCCTTGAGATGCTCCCGCAAACGTGTACCAAAATGCCGGCGAGTTTCCCCGACATAACAAGATTTTGCAATTACATTTTGCACAAATAAATTTGTATACAAGGCGTGATTGTAGATCTCTTGGGATCGTGTACTAAATACTCTTTTTATGTTTAGCTCTTTTCAAAACTTATTAGTGAGTTTTTGAATCTTTGATTGTACAACTTTAGAGAACTCCCCTATGTATGATAATTTATAATAACGAGTTTCGTCGTTTGTGTTAGTGAGTTATTCGATTCATTGGCATTAAAAACTTTGTTGAGATAGCCTTTGATAAATCTCGTTTCCTGATACAAAATTTATATTTTTTAACTCTAAACCATCTAATCTATAGATTTCATAGGATTTTATTGTTCTGTTCTTGATTTTAGTGAATTATTAGACAATCACAGTAAGTCAATACATGAAACTACAACCTTAAAATCGTCTAACTCCTTACCACAAGCTCGTATGGGGTCGAAATTTCTTCTACATAAGCTCCTTCTCGTGTAGTTTACCTTCATATTTGATTTACGGCTTTTCTCAATTTTTTAAAAAGTTTATCTTTTTTTTTTTTTTTTTTTTTTTTTGAGTTTTAAAAAAGCTATGATCAATGATCAACCTCGGTTCTTATTTTCACTCGTCTCAACTTTTAAAGATTCCTTTCCAAAAATTGACCAATATGCATGAACCTTCTGAATTTTGAAAGATTCAAGCTGATTGGTCAATTTTTGGAAAGGAATGTTTTGCTCAACTAAGCAGACGTTCGTACCGTTGTGAGGGAAACGTTGCGTGACCGACACAAAGGTCATTTGCGAAGGAGGCTACAACTGTGCGTGTGCAATACAAAAATCAATAGTTATGCATTAGCTGTAAGGAAACTAAATGTAAATATCGATATGTCCTGTTGTGTTTTAAGGTGATATTTGAGGCCCAGATTGGAAACTCATACACGGCTGATATCGCTATTGATGACATATATGTACAGAAAGGCAGCTGCTGTGATATGAAAAGTGAAAGGAACAATCTCAAAAAAACTGGTGAGACAACCTCGCACCGCACCACAGTCCCACTCCACTCCACTCCACTCCACTTAAAGGAGTTCATCTCATGATCATCCCCTTACCTCTTTTGTGTTCGTACTATCTTACATATTTTGAAATATGAAGCGCTTGCCTCTGTTCTTTGATATATAAACAGTGCAAACCAGTCAGTAGTTAACCAGTCAGAGCGCGTGTTATAACAATCATAATTTTGGAGTGATTTGCATGTTATGCATATGCGGTCATTTTACAAAGTTTTCTTTCTGATATGATGTGTACTTTATTTCTGTGACAGGAAACTGTAATTTCGATAACACGTTTTGTGGATGGACAAACTTACAAATTGATGACTTTGACTGGAGCATTGGAAGAGGAAGAACTCCTAGTGATTTCACTGGTCCGGACAGAGGATTCGGAAACACTGGTAATTAAACATCAAAATTTTTTAGCAATTTCTTCGCACTTATAGTGCGAAAGAAGATATCAGAGGTTAGCCCTATCGAGAATATCTGCTGGATCGAATTGGAATTTAGAAGTTGATTTTTGCGAAGGGAGGAAAGCCGGACAACCTGGAGAAAAACCCTCGAAGCAAAGGAGAAAAAACCCTTACTCACACAGAAACGATGGATGGGTGTAGGTAATTTGAAACACCGTGAATAAAAACGAGTTTACTTAACTGACGTTTCGGACGTTAGTCCTTCGTCGGAGTAAAACGTTAATTCTCCGAAGGACTAACGTCCGAAACGTCAGTTAAGTAAACTCGATTTTATTCAAGGTGTTTCAAATTACCCACAAACCATCCTTCGATTCTTTGTATTATACACCGACGCAGCTCAAACAAGATTAATCACTAGTTTTCTTTTGTATTTCCTATAAGTATATATGAAACAAAATTAATTTAGTTTTAATAGAAAAGCAACATAAGACATTTAATCCTGATCCTTATCATCAGTCGCCTGTCTTTCTCGATTCAATAGAACGATTTGCCAATCATACAGATTGCTCATCAATGAATAAATGTTAGTACTACTTAACAATTCAATTCTAACCCAAGATTTATGGCGTAACATGAATCAGAAGTGGATGTAGGGGTTCCACTTTTTTCAGCATGTACTGTTGCTTGTTCGAACAATGCTCTTCTACTCCTTCGCCCTCTTGTGACAGTGCCCCTTTACCGCTGTACACAGTCCTGAAGAAAATCCTTGATCCGCCCCTGTGTTACTTGCTACAAATATGCAAATCAATGTGCTTAATTAAGCTTTCTAGTTCGAGTTAATTGCTAACATACGGAACCACGCAGTAAAGACAAACTCGGTCGTTAAAATAATATTATTATCGCTATTATTCTCTCATCAAAAGCCTGGTAGAAAGGAATACCAAGAGATTTCGCAATTTTGGAATGGTTAAACAAGGAACCAAATGCGGCCACAACAAGGTTTGTATTAATTATGTTTTATGTTAAAGTTTCCTTAACCTTAAGAATTTACATAACCTAGCTTTCGGGCTAAACGCCCATCGTCAGGGTTAAAATATGAAAAACATTATTTCAACGGCTATATATAACTAAAGAAAGCACGCAAACAAACAACGCACGCGCGAGAGACAAAACAAAAATAATGCGCGCGCACAAAAATAAAAGTATGATAAATCGCACATAATAAATATTTTTGTTTTGTCTTACATTTGGTTTGTTTGCGTGCTTTCTTTTGTTATATATAGCCTTTGAAATAATGTTTTTATTTTAACCCTGACGATGGGCGTTTAGCCCGAAAGCTAGGTAATGTAAATTCGTAAGGTTGAGGAAACTTCAACATAAAACATAATTATGACTTCTCCAGTCTTCAAAAACACTTTGGATAAGGTTTTTATTTCTCTCACTTTTTGTTTTCTTATTATTATCGATCACAGATTAGATTAAGGGCTCATTTTTTGTAAATATTATTTAACCTATAGATATGCGTCAATCAAAAGTGTCGCCCAATTCAGTCCGTTAACACTCAGGCTTGTCCGAGGAAAAATGGACAAGAGTGCGCTGGAAATGGAGTAAGTTTACATTAAAATGACTGATTATATAAGTAAAACCAGTAAGAACCAATAAGTAAAAGCAGTAGCACCGCGTTCATGGTTTTGTTTGTTTGTTTGTTTGTTTGATTGCTCAGTTTTGTACGGCACAAGGGAAATGTCATTGTAATCAAGGATATGATCCACTAACAAATTGTTCAACAGGTAAACCTATAGCCTAGAACTACTTGTAATGTATTGATATAAAATGTGTGAGAAACCCAAAGTAACAATTCTGATCCTTTCATGCCCTTTAATCGTTATTGTATATATTACACACCAATGCAGTCTATACAAGTTTACTCGTTAGTTTCCATTTACTTAAATAATATTGAATCAGCAAGCCGTAAATAGTAGGAATCGAATTGAAATTAAGACAAATGGCGCGGGTTTTCATGTATAAAGGAAACAAGCTTCACCTCGTCTTGGAACCATTGTTTTGTGGTCAATCATTGTTTGGACATCCCAATGTAATTGGTGGCTTTTAACTCGAAAGTATAAACTATTTCAACAGCAACGCTAGAGGCAAATGTAATTGGCTGTTACCAAGAGCGCCATCATATCCTCCGGATAATAAAAGAAAAAAAGTAAAAACGTACAAATAGCCCCTGGATCCGCCAGGTGCACCCACACTTTTGTAACTTTATTTTACTTGTATATTCATTGCAACTATATAGCTCTGCTATTATCTTATTTATAATTAATATTGTATACTCTAATGTGCTTAAATTAAATAATTATCTAAAATATCTAGCTACTTCTTGAATTTTTTATGCAAATAAAAGTCTTTACTTTTGTATTAAGATATTACTATTGATGATGGTGGTTGGACCTCATGGTCATCATGGACCGACTGTTCACGTATGTGTGGCAGTGGAACTAAAACAAGATACAGGTTTTGTAATGATCCAGTACCTAGTCATGGTGGAAGGAAATGTTCTGGTAATAGAATTCAAACAAGACGTTGTGATAGTGGAAGGTGCCCAGGTATACATTTGGAAACAATATAAAGAAAATCTACATTCATTTTAACTAAGCAATTTACCACTTTATGATAAGGGAGTATGTTTGATTGTGAAATTAATTAGAAACAAAGCGATGGCGGTACCTGTTGGACCACAGAGATCAATAAAAACGCCGAAACGGTTCGTTTGTCTATCCTAATACCTTTAAATATCTTGAATATCCCTCAAATGGACCCACTAATTTGTTCACGCTAGTTATTTAAATTATATCAGGGTTGGGAGATCGCTATTCCACTTTAGTATAAATCTACTAACGGTCTATCACCAATCCTGCATTCTGATTGGCTACTCTACTAGAGGACTAT
>JANTNT010029005.1:0-12912 GCA_024752375.1 Entacmaea quadricolor | reverse complement strand
TTGAAGGTCTAACCATTTTCAGATATTATTACAAAGGCAGCACTTTCTCCTCAGTTATTTTAAGACCCTGAGTGTTGATCCAGCCGGGATTCAAACCCTGACCTCCCGCACAACAGACTGGCGCTTTTCCAACTGAGCTACCCTACCCCCAATAAAATGTACCTTTCCTTTAAGTGGTTTCAGTAGAAACAAAAGAAAACAAAGGAATTAGAGTCTAATAATGTGTATTAGTCTAATATCTATTTCATGGGTTAAATGAACTCACTCTGCATATGAGTGGTTTGTACTGCAGATAAAGTAATGAATAAATTCGAATGATCTTCGCAGTTAAATAAGTAACATAAGTTTACTTTGTAGAAAGCTCAGAAAGAATTCTGAAACTTTAACAGGATTTGAACCCATGACCTTCGCGATACTAGTGCGACGCTCTTACTCGACACTTTATAGCTCAGTTTCATATTCACATAGCATATTTACCATTACATTACCAATAACATTTCAAAGTTTTTTTTTTCAAATTGATAAATAAGAATATTTTTAATTTGACAACAAAGTTTACATATACGAAGTGTCCAAAAAACTGGCACATGTGCTAACGTCAAAACTTAGGTTAATCTGCATTTCTGCATGTTTTTTATGACTCTAGTATTTATCATAATATCCACATGCTAGGCACTTTACAGCCAATCAGAGCATAAGTAATATTATTTTTTTTAAATTCTATATCTATACAAGTAACAAAAAATAAATAAAATAAATTTTAAGAACTTTCTAATAATATTCCAATAATTGTAGAAGGGAGTGGTAAGTGTTTTACATTTTCTTTATTTACCAATTCCAATATAATGTCCTTGCAATACTTTTCCAATCTATAAACTGAAAAAATATATTATTAGTCGCAATTAAATTGTCAATCATAGGTCATACATTTTAGCATTAAAAATCAACCTGGCTTCATTCAGCTCTTTTAATTTATGCTTAACTTTTACAGCAGGGGTGATTTTTAAAACTTAATAATATTAAGTTTTTTATATTAATAATATAATATAAAGAATTGGTCTGTTGTGTAGGAAGTCATAGTTTGACTATCTGCCAGACAAACACTCAGCATCTTAAAATAACTAAGGAGAAAGTGCTGCCTTTGTAACTGTATAATTTTGTACAGATGGTCAGACTTTCGAGTGCCTCAGATGACCACTTAATATGGTAGTCCTGTCTCTTCACACTTCATTAAATTGGAGGGACGTAAAATAACCTTGAGGATGTAAAGAAACTCTGGTGGTGACCATCCTCAGTGTCCAAACCTTATTACTAACCACTTCTCATAATATTCTAAAACATCTTAAACATATTTATAAAAAAGGGTGCTATATAAATTCAATATCTTTATCATTAAGCTAAATTCTCCTCTTGAGTGTGGCATAGCCCTCCCTTCCCTCCCTCCCTCATTAGCCCTTTAGCTGGCAAATTTGAATTCCTGGGCTGATTTTAGCAATTTTCATAAGGTTAAATGTTTAAAAAATTGTCCAACTCCAAATAAGAGGTTGATAAGGGAACTGTTACTGTTTCAAAAGCCTGAGGGCTTGTTAGTTTGGCAAGCAAACAGTGGAGGTTGAATTCAGCCAAAATCTGTTTATAAATGCTTTTTTGAGTCACTTGCTGCTACAGAAGCCCCTAGGCATGCATCATTAAGCTTGTCTAGATGGTAGAGACACTCCTCTGGAAGAACTCAGAGGCGGAAAACAATTTCATGAAGAAGATGGTCCCAAAACAACTTGGCTCTGAAAATGGTGGCATTTGAGCTAAAACGTGTCCCTTGTCTTTCTGTGGTGGAATCCAGAACCTACGAAGGCAGTTTGGGTGATTTTTGAGCTCCAAAGAATGCAATTGGTGTAAAATTTGACTGGTGGGATAAAAAATATTTGAAACAGGAAATTAGGGAAAGATGCTGTCGAAAACTTGCATAATTACCTATAATGCAAGTGGGTTGATGGAAAGAGCATTTCTGTTAGCAGACCTTAACAAAAATCTGTAACTCAACTCATTTTTGGTATTAAAACTAGAGACAAGCAAGGAGGTTTTCCGGTGTCATTCTTAGACTTGGAAAATGCATAAGTCTGGTTTTATTTCTCGAAACATGATTATATTTTACAGAAACTGAAACAAAGTGGTTTGCTCAGGTGTCAGAGTTAAATTTGAAGAACTTGCTAGGCAGCCACTCGTTGGAAACATTGTTCTGGGAATTCAAAAGCAATGATTTTTCAAAGAGGTGTCTATTTATAGGGGTCGAATTCTAAGGGTTAAGCTAAATTCTCTTCTATATTCGGCCCTCCTGCATTTGCACATGGTCAGCCTCAATCTTAATTACCATGTATGATCCATGAAATCATCTTGATAATTTCACACAGATGTGACCCTTAAGAACCCTAATCTCCTAAATTTGTCAAAATTAAAAGAAAGAAAGACCATTTCTGAATCAAGTTTAGGTAAATGCCATGGCATACAAGTACCTTGAGTTGTTATTTTCACTAAAATCCTCCTGGCAACTGCTTTTCGTTGGTGAAAATCAGTAACAACAACTTCGGGTTTCATCGGGAAAAAAACCTCGGAAAAGTTCAAAAGCAATCTCTCTTTAGTCTTGGCGTCTTCAGCGAGCCATGGATGTGTTACATAAGTATTGAAGTTTTGTTCTTGGTCTTTTCTTAGTTCAACTAAAATCCTCTCTTTTCCATCGTAGTCGAGCCAGATTAAACTAACATTTCGTCCTGTTCTGTTTTGAAACCTCACTGGCGAAACATAATCATCATTGTAGGATTTTATAACTTGTTTTTCTTGGTCTTGATCGGAATTGACCATGATTAGTTGGCGTTTAAAGCAATAAAATCGAATCAAAATTATTTCATACTCTTGTTTTTCCGAACTCTATAAAATCACCTAACCGAGCCTGCAATGCACTATCAGTGGTAAAGTTTTCCTTTTTACATTTTTACCAAATAAATAACATTTCCTTTACAAAACCTAATTTCTCGTCAAAATGTTCAAAATAAAAACCAGTAAGCCACAAAGATTAATAAAAATGATGAGATTTAGGGGTTTTTTTTCATGTGAATCTAGGTATGTCTCCATAGCAACGGTCCAGACTGACAGAACTTCTTTAATTTTTCGCGAAAAATATTCAAAATAAAATTAATAACCACAAAGGTTAAAGATACTGATGATAATTAGGGTTTTTTGAATGAAAATAGGTATATCTCCATAGCAACCGCTCAGACTGACAGAACTTCCTTAATTTTTCCGTAAGGCCTGGTCACAAGGCAGCGTGTGTTATTTTTTTGAGGGACAAAATGGCGGTCGATGGTGAAGTTGATAAAAAGAGGATTTACTAGATTTTAAAACTCTTAGGAGCTTTTATAGTTATTTATCTTACAGTAACTATATTGTTTTGTGAAATCGATGTCGTGTGGAAATGGATTCTACAACTGAGAACGACTCTACGCCTTCTGGAAATACAGTTAATTCAGATGCTTTAGAGCCTTTACTCACCCTAGCAATTGGCGCCTCTGAGGAAGTCAATACGACTTCTAACTCGAAAGGTAAAACAGAAAAGAACTCTTACATGCTCCGAAGTAAAAATTCTACTAGTAAGGGAAGGAACCAAGATGATTCAAGCCAAGGGAATTTAAATAGTACACCTCTTAACTCTCCAATTATTAACACCGAATCTCCCCGCCAACCAACTAACAAAGAAAACGAGTTTCAAATACGAGTAATACCTTCAAATGAAGTTGATCTCAATCCAGTGTTAATGCCTGAACAGATAAACCTTGTCCAAGTACAGGAAGACGGGATTCCGAATGAAATTAACGGAAATGCAGGAACGACAGAGGGTCAAACGCTACCTACTGGTTTGGTCATGATTGAACAATCAGTTCTTGAACAGATAAGTGGATTTCTTAGAAATGCTACTACTGTTTCAAGTGGTAGCATGCAAAAGATTATCACAAATACAGCAACAGCTAATGCTCATATCACAACACCTGTACAAGACCAGCAAACTGTAGTACAAAGCAATACCAATGGTTCATCTCAGACAGATCCTGAAGAAATGACAGATGCCACTCATCAACCATTATTAAGTTCTGATGATAATGAATGGATTGATACCAAAGCTACTGCATTACAGCTGACTGATGAGCTGCGACGATATCACATCCCACAGGCTGTGTTTGCTAGGAAAGTCTTAAATAGGTCCCAGGGTACACTAAGTGATATTTTGCGAAAGCCAAAACCGTGGAATGAGATGCGTCTTGGGAAAGAAATATTTAGAAAAATGAAAGAGTGGCTTAGTTTACCAGAGGTTAAAAGAATTCCACAACTACGCATGGAAGGTGACATAATGCACAGTACATTAATTTATGTTAATGATTTATATTGTTTAGAATTATAAAGTCATTCCTAAATTGCACAGGTGCAAAGGCTGAATTGGCCGTTGGTAGTGTTGTGTAAATTCAGAACGGACTCAACACTTCAAGTGATGTCATAAAAGTTTGAAGAGTTTTTAGCCTTTTTTGAAAAAGGACTACAAATGTAGGAAAAAGTAAAAGGCTATACAATTTAAGGAGAATCATATCTGACTTGATAATTCCAAAGAAAATTGTCAGTACTTGAAAACTATATCGCTTTCATCACAAAGGTCTCAAATGATATCAATTTTTTGTGCAATTTTCTGTGGAATTACCTCACCAGACCATTTGATTTTCATGTAGGATAACCATGAATATTGTCAATTCTTTTTTAATGTCTGGGCCCTTGCTTCCTTACGTTCTTGTTTAAAGAGTCTGCATTTCATTTGGTCTAAGCTTCTGCATTACCTTTCCATTTACAGAAATAGCTTTATGCAGGTTTAACCCCAGTGATCATTGTACACAGTATCCAAAGGCTTTCACTTCCTAGGGGCAGATTTATAGGGAGACGGCTACCCTTCCCCCTTTAGACTATTTTTAAATTCTTTTTCTAATTCTTCTGGGGATAATGTTATATGAGTTGATAGCGCTCTTGGTAACATTCCACCCTCTAAAAATATTTTGGATCCCCCACTACTACTTTAGATAAAGCTATTTTCACAAGCAATACCTACTTTAAAAGAATTTTTTCATTTTGTTTTAAAACCGCACAGCTGCGAAGGAATTGGATAGCCGTTCCAAGAGACACATTACAGATTCTGAAGACATCAGGCAAGATATTGAGATAATACCCAAGAAAGTACGCCGACAGTTCACCGAATCACAAAAAAGGGCACTTTTTGCCATTTTTAAAGAAACAAAAAAACCAACAAAGGAAATGCAGAGAGCATTGGCAGAAGAATTAGGACTAGACCTTAACACAGTGTCAAATTTTTTTATGAATGCAAGGCGTCGATACACAGTGGAGTAGGAAATCATAAAGTAAGGTAACATAAGTTGAGAAATCTTATCAAAGGTCTGATTAAATACATAAATTTATTCATTCTAGTGTGAAATCAGAATAGTATTATATGTAAGATTTTTTCTAAGGTTATGATACCTTTTACATTTTGACTAGAAGAATTGTTGGCATTAATGGAATGGAATGTTTATATTGTTCTTTGACCAATCAAAAGCAGTTATGGGACCATTATTGATTGGTCTGTGATCATTCCTAAAATATTTCCTAGTACCCTTGTTTCTCTGGGTGACATCGTAAAATGCTTCATTTTTCTATACATGACATTGAATTGCAGACATGGATGTTACTTTTGGCCAAAAAGTGTTTCCTATTCTGTGATCCAAAAAATTGGTGTTGATTCATGTAGGTCTTTTCTTTTTTTTTTTTTTTTTTTCCTTTAGAATTTGTAATACCTGTTTTTGAGTTGAGTCTGCAATCTTACACTCTTTTGTTTTGAAAGTCATACAAATGAGGTGAATAGGCCATTACAGTGATAAACTGACCTATTTGCCTCATTTTCATGTCAAACCACTGACATCTCTAATATCCTATTGGCCTCATGGGTGGTTGCATTCCTTGTTTGTCAGTTACTTGTTTGTTGTCCTTTGACCAATCAGAACCTTATGGTGGTTAGAGAATGTTTTCTAATTGGTCAAAGTACATTCCTAAAATACTGTATTTCTTATTGCCACAGTTCCCTGGGTCACACTATAACAAGCAGTTTTCTTTTTTGAAGTTTGTGAATAGATTTCTTATTCTATTATTATACCCTAGCAGAGTTTGAGCCAGGCTGTGCCATTCCCACTTTCAAAACATAGTTGTCCCCTTAAAAATTATAAGGGTCAGATTGTCCCCATTCCAATGAAAACAAATAGCACAGCCAGAAATTTCTGCTTCATCAAAAAATGTTTTGTAATTTTTGTCAAATAGTAAACAAAAAACAATCCTTTTGATAAAAAAGGGTGTATTAATTTCCCCACCTCTTTAATCCAGCATTTAAACAGTACAGATCTTGAAATCTGTTTCTTTTTTTTATTTTCCTAATAAAGTGCTTTGCCCCCTAAATTTTAATTCTTTGTAAACAATGTAATTGTCTGAGGGCCAATCTGTCCCTTATGACTCAATTTCTGGCTCAATGCCTGCCCTAGTCTCTCTTAATTTCCAACTGTACAGTGGTAAAAGGGATGAAAAAGACCTGGGGGAGACCCCTATGTAAAGAGTGATGGTGATGCTGTCAAAAATTTGGAAAATGACCCCCTAACAGGTACCTAAGTGCTATCCTTGTGGGTGTGGCAACAAAATTTTTACTCCTCAAAGGTACAGCTAACAACAACATATTTTTTTACAGTTTTCACAGTATTACTGCGATTATTCTGCGAACTTGGTAGTTACAAGTTGCCGTTGGAATTTGGTTTTTCACTGCCGCCGATCAAAAATATAAAAGGTACTGATTAATTAGTCTTGATTGACGGCAGCGAAAAGCCAATTTCACAGCAAGTCGTTGAAGTGTCTGAGTTTGCAGAATTTTGAGAATCGCTGTAAAGACTCAATCTTCGAACACCCTGAAAAGTTTATGCTGTTGTTGTTGTTGTAATTCATATCTTGGCTATCTTATTACTAAAAAACACCCTAAAAGGTACGATGAGCATACCTGTTCTTTTCTGAATGGAGTTCCCCCCAGGAAATTTTTCTTTGACATACCTGAAATTTTTTCACCTGTCATTGAGGAAAACATTCATCTTGTGTTATGCTTACATACAAACCATGATACACTCTTATACCTTGTATTTCTATATACACCTATTTTAAAAAACGTTGGCAGTTGGCAATCTGAAATCTGACATCTGAGGTTGAAGACTGAAAGGGAAAATGTCACAGAAAAGAAATGAAATTTACCGTATTTGTAAAGAAATGCACTGTATGAAATCTACCTAAAAGCAGTGATGTAGTGTAGTTTAAAACACTACAAGAGTCAGTGTGGATCTACTAAAATAGATGGTCAGGTTAATTTAGATCTTTTTGAAATAGGTTTATACAAACATTTAATTTAAAAAGCAAAGCAAACATTTAATATATAAAAAACTTGAACTGTATAAGGGTTTTAACAAGAAAAAAAAGGGATTTTGATGAAAACAACTTTCCTTATCTTCTGCTACATGAAGAGGAGAATTTAGATTTAATGAAATCACTGATATTTTTTCTTTATTAACCCTTTTGATTACTTTTTATTGCTCTTTCTAAAGTTATAGGAAAGACTGGTAAGGAGTTTGTCTCCTGTGGCATTGAATTTAAAGACAGATAAAGAGATCTTGGATTCTAATGTTTCTTGATTCTGCCCTTTATTTCAATGTAGAATAAACAGTGATGAAGTCAGGAATTTAAAAAGGGACTTCCAGAAATGTTATTTTCTGTATTTCAAGGATAGACATAATTGGCTTCAGATCACAAAGGGGGGGGTTTCAAAATCAATTATATTTTACTGTTTTAAGTGTAAATTACATAATTGGTTTCGCAAAGGGGGGATTCCATGGAAACCACTGGAACTTCATGTATATCTGGACCTGCCAATGATAAGATCATTACCAGACTTACTTTGAACTTTAGAAAGGTGCATTTAGACACCCTTCAGTTTCTTAATGTCATGACACAACACTCATCGCTAAGAACATCTGTAAGGGGTACTATGTCTGTTCAAGTGAAATATAGGAATATAGTCAATAAAAGTATAGTAAGTACAGTAAAATTAGATTGACATAATTGTGTAAATTCTGAATTATATATATGAAAGAGGAAAAATCAAGGAAGTTAAGGTTTTAAAAATAGTGTTGGCATTGCTCAGGGGAAAACTTGATTATGTTTAATGATTATAAAACCGATTTTTACTTTGTTGAGTTTGTAATACATGTACAGTACTCTGAGCAAAGGATTATTTGTAATCTTCTACAACAGAGATACCAGACTAAGAGTTACCAAGGAGTATAGGGCCATGAAGGGAGAAGGCAGGTGTCATTAATTGTGTTTACCAGTAGAGATACAGTAATTGCCCTTCAACGTGTTCAAAGGGTTACATAAAACGCACATTAAATAGCTCAAATTTAAGGTGTAGATGTCCTAAGTTACAGATTAAAAGAATTTAATCGACATAAAACACAAAACATTAAGAGCATATCAATACTCTTAATGTTTTGTGTTTTATGTCGATTAAATTCTTTTAATCTGTAACTTAGAACATCTACACCTTAAATTTGAGCTATTTACAGTGAGTTTTACATAACTTTTGATGAGGGGTTCCGAAGTTAGATCCCAAGTTCTGAGTTTCAACGTGTACTCCAGAGGTTCACAACGAACTACTTCTCACAAAAATTCGGTAATTCGATAGAATTGAAGATAGATGTTGAGTTTGGAAGACAATGCCAAGTCAATGCATGGTTGTCATTTTTTTACAACAATATATCCAAGGGAAGGTACGTTTTTTATTGGGGGAGGGGCTGGGGAATTCGGAGTAATTTTTTCAGATAAAATCTTGACCCTCCGCTGCCATTTCAAAACTAAACTCTTGACCGTCCCTTTAAAGGAACAAGAATACACATGACCCCCCTTTTATGGTCTTAATAGTTTTAACAACACGATTCGTTTCTAGAAGATTTTTTAGGCATTAGTACAAAACACGGAATTCAAACATTTTCAGTTCCAAAACAAATAAGATAAACACAACTGAGCATTTTTTTTAACAAAAAATTTTTCGCTTTTAAACGGACGGACAGTTCAAGTGTGTTAAGGGACTGTTCAATAACTACCAGGACAGAGGTTCTAAAATGAGTACACTACGACCTAAAGTTAACTTAAACCCTCTGTACAGGCTGAAATAACTTCTGATCCCTCGGGGACCCCGGGTTCAGTGTACAACCATTCCCGGTCTTCCGAGTCATCTGACTGTATATTAGATTGATCACAAGACAGTTCTTTGTCTTTATGTATTGTTATATGGACAACCTTATTGACATTGACATTGACATTGACATTGACATTGACATTGACTGTATATTACATTGATCATATGACCTATTTCAAAAACGTTGATCATCGCCAGAAATTTAGGACATTTCGAGCCCAGGCACATTGGACAGCGGTATTTCCCATTGCATTTAAAAAAATGGCGTTTAGTAAAGGAAAACGCTCTTGTTTATCGATATATTCGTATAAAATACTACACAATCTCAACAGCATCGATTTAGAAGATATAAAAATCGAAACCAAGACATTTCCCTAAGAGTATCGGTGTTTATGAGGCAAGAGGGCTGATCGAAGTCACCATAATTCGGAGGGCAAAGGAACCTCTTTAAAGTTATGTAACATTTTAGCTTTAAAAAAAAGCCACATCCGAATAACAGTTATTCCAACTTTCGAAAATTAGGTCACTGAAATGAGTTCATTTAAAAGAAATCCTTGACCAAAAGTAAGAATGATTGAAATTTTGACATAATTCCGTCTTTGATAAGGGCTAAATAGGCACAAAGTATAACTTAAATTTCTTGTTGATGGAACCTGTTTAACATGTCCAGATGCTGAAATGATTGTAAGCATAAAATACCTTTACACCTAAATATTTAAATAAGGGCACTGAAAAAAGTATAAGCTTTCGTTCCGTAGGAAAACCATTATTAAAAAATAATTTCCATACATTTTCTATAAAGCTGAGCGGCCATTTTTAAAGATTTGAGAACAAAATGCGCATGCGCGAAAATTTTGATGTCCAAATTTCTGTCGATGGCAGTTGGAAATCAGAAAGTCTTACATCTTTAAGTTGAAAACTAAAGGGGAAAATGTAACAAAAAACGAGTTTGCCTTTTCGTTAACAGAAATGCACTGAATGAACTCTACTTAAAAGCAATGTATGCAGTATAGTTTAAAACACTGCAAGAGTCAGTGTTGATTTGCTAGAAATGATGTCAGATTCAGATCTTCCACCTTGAGCAACAAATTTATGTTAACTGAAGACGAGTCAGTTTTATCAGCACTGCCAAAGAATATGTTTCAGGGACGTCAGAGACGGGGGGGCTAGGGGGCTATAGGGGCACCGACGTCCCTGCTGTTTATATACCAAGCGACAGCTGGAGTTAAGTCTGACGTGGGATTCTCTGCCATTGCTCTCTCATCCTTTTACCGCCAGCGCTCAATTTATAACGGCTAAAATATCGGCATGTAAAATCCATTTTCTATGGGGTTTTCTTTGCTTAAAATATGAATGATTTTCTTTTAAATGCTCAACTAGTACAATGAGTAAAAAAGCCCAAATATGCTAATTATTAGAAAAGGAAAAATCCCAAGTGACTAATTTTTTAATTTTGCGACATCTCTTTTGTCCTGTCTTTAGTTTCTTTACTTTTAGGGCAAATAAACGCTACTCAAATCTTCCGTACAAGCCAGTGTAAATGAGTTTTTTCAGAGAACACCATAAGTGATATCAAAACACTGTTTCGTTTAAACATATTAACTGCACGTTGGACATATGATTCATTCCGCTTGACTTGATGACAAAAGATGACTAAATAACGAGGAAATAAGTGATTAGAGCGAGTAACATGATAAAATATTAGAAAATGGAAAACCGTTTCGGAACTTTACTACATGCATATTAAACGAAACCTCGAATTTTTTAGATTAAATTATTAAATTAAATGACAGAGAAATGGAATGGCGAGAAAAAAATTATATAGGAGAATTGGTTTTGAAATTATTCTGAAAATATAGAATTAAAGTTTCAAACTTTTGAATTCTAATAATATCCCAAAAATGAAAAGGCAAATTTAATAAAGTCTTATTTATATTGCAACCCGACTGACACCGGCCACTAAAGACTAACAGTTTTTTGATGTTCTCGTGATAATTTTAAAATGGCCTCGATCTCCTGCTGTCGTGTGAAGACCTTTAGAAACAATATGAATATAGTGATATTTATGTATATAATTTAAAACACGAAATGTTAAAATTTCCGGACCAAAGTATATATAACAATACACTGAGATGAACATCCATGCATGTTGAGAAACCACTATTTTCTTGAGCTCGTTTCTCAAGTCTAAAACATGGTCTTGATTCCATTTTCCTGTTTTAGCCGTATCTTCGTGAAAATTGCGATCTTAGGGACTGGATTATTTAAGTCGGAGGGGGGATGGAGGAGAAATCGGGGGGTCCTGAAAAATTTTGGAGAGAAATTGGGGGGTCTTGAAAGCTGAGAATGACATTTAAAGGGGGTCCTAAAGTCCCTTTGATAACTTACATAGTCCCAAAGGGGGCTCCCGAAAAAAATAAATGCCATCAGAGTGGGGTCTCAAAATTTTTTTGCATCAAAGGCAATTACTCCTCCACCCACCCTCCCCCTCCGACTTAAATAATGACCTGTCCCTTATTCGGTTTGGCGGGAATTGAATCGCAAAGAGCAGCCCCGTCAAGATATATAAGAATAGGGGCTTTAATTCCATGGAATGGAGCTCCTTGGCCGGCCGGCCCTCGCTTAGCCTCAGCGATAATTGTAGCCATCGACAATATTAGAAAACTCCATCTTCTGCCCGGATACAACATGACGTACTGGAGTGACACTTTCTGCCAAACTGGACTGACCTGCTTTGAAAGCTGTAGCAGACTTAAGGACAGTGAAACCGAGTGTTGATGTTTTTGTTGGCCCTGTTTGTTCAGTCGGTTGCATATCTTGTGGATATTTGGCAGCGCATTGGGATTTGCCAATGATTTCTTATCGGGATGTATGGATGCTATTCTCTTAGATAAGAACTGATTTATTTCCGACATTCGTAAGAACAGTAGGAAAATACGGTCAACACTCTGGGGATCTATTTTATGAAAGAATTTCAGTGGGACAGAATTGCAATACTGACTTCAAACGAGCAAATTTGGTCCCAACTCGCAAGTTTTATGATGGCAAAAATCGATGCTCAAACTGGCTACAAAGTATCGAGTGATTCCCAGATCAAGAGAATCTTTAGTTCCGCAAAGGAAAAAGCACACGGTAAGTCAATGAAATGAAATATTATTAATGAATAAATATGTCTGCGAAGTTATATTTTTATGTGTGAAAAAATTTAATAATCGAAAGAAAAAAAGTTTTTTTCCCAAATCTTAGGACAAGGATACGAATAAACAAAACCAAGAGAGTATACTTACACTCTTTTGACCAAACCAAAAAATGAATGAAAATGAATAATGAATATGTAGATTAAAAATGTTTCCTATTCAAAAAAAAAAAAGATTTGGAATTCTGCAATTACTGACAAATGTTTTGGGATTGACTTTAACACTCATTTTAATTTAAGCATCTTAACATCCTTTTTCTACGTTATGGAACCAACTCAGCGGTATTTGTAAAAGACGGATACCCACGGATACCACGGATACCTACGGAAACCCACGGATACCAAATAAAAATTAAATATA
>JANTNT010028894.1:0-12913 GCA_024752375.1 Entacmaea quadricolor | reverse complement strand
TTTCTTTTATTTTAAATCTTCGTTATTATTAATGTTATGAATTTTTTTAAATTTTCTTAATAAAACCATTGGAGACATCCGTCACATATAGTAAGCTTGGGCTACCTGTGGTTCAAAATGCACAATTTTGAAACTAAAACGGAACTGGGTTCTTGGAAATCAGTTACTGATCAAATATAGGGTATTGCCGACTCTTCCCTATTCTTTAGAATAATTGCTGAGAAAGGTCGGTACTAGTTTGAATTTAAGGAAGGTTCATGGTAACAAAAATTTTACTGAATGAGCCATCCCCCAATTAAAAAGGCCCCCTTAGAAATTTAAGGGACCCCCTTTAAAATCTCCATGTCCCTCTCGTCATATTAACTGCGGAAACTACTCTTATAAAGTATATATATCTCGATTGGGTTAATAGAGATTTTTTTTCTTGTTAAATAAACCTTTTCGAGGCCATGTTCTTCTTCGATTTGTTCACCAGATATCCGGCAATAGTTCAGTCGAAAAGCCAAGTTTAATCAATTATTATATATTTAATTAATAAAGTGCGTAAAAATATAGTTTTGGTCCAAAGTAGAAAATGTTTTCCCACTGTGAAATGGCACCACTGAAAACTGATAAAACTTTTGCATCCCAGAAAAACGCCGCCAAACGATAGACCACTAACCCGTTGGTCTAAATACACAGCGCAAATAGGAAATTAATGTCACCTCTTAATAAGATGTGGACTTTCATCGGAAAAATCGTATGCCAGAACTATTATTTTCTTTCCGCAACCCAAGTCATTTGTTCTCATTCTTGTCATCTTAAATGACTCCTTACTATCATGGAATAAACACACAAACTTTGATAATCAGTTTAATCAAGATATAATTTACTTAGGCAAATCAAGTGGTCTTCGACTATGGTCTTCTTCTCTTATCGTGGGAACACGCCAAAATATCCCGGACGCCGAACTGCTGTTTGTTCAAAGTCGCAAAACGACGCCCACTGCGAAACGAATGGTGAGTAATGAGGTTTAATGAACGGCCATTTTTGTATTTTAATCGTTATTCGTTTCAAGATTATGGCTAAAGAAGTTAAGGAATTTATCAGTAAAAAAAAAGACTTAAGTCAAGTCGGAGAAAAAAATATCACTACAACTAAAAAACTTGCGAAGATTGAAGATTTATAGGTTTAAGTTTGCTTACGATGTTACTTTTTCCGCTCTAAGCCTTGTCGCCATCAATTGTAAGTTTAGCTGTTCAGCACAGTTTTATTAATTATATACTAATCTAAATATTTAATAGCCTGATCACTCACGAAGAGTATCAGATCTTATTTACTAACCCAACGGCTGGCGTATGTATCGCTATATATATTTGGATAGATGGCTTCGTTTTTAAAGTCATCGCATCGCCGGTAAAGTCGCTTTCGAAAAAGAGTTCACAGAGCGAGATGACAAAAGACAGCACGATCAAAACACCCTATAATGGCAAGGATTTGTAATGGGTAGTTATGAAAAGATTAAAATCGAAGTTTAAAATAAGTAAATAAATCTAATAATTTATCTCTACAATTAATGAGAAGTATTTTGATGACGTTTTTATTTTCAATATTTGGCCAAGTAAAAAAAAAAAAAATCAGAAATCAATTACATTAGTTGAGGTGTGCCACACAGCATTTTTAATCAGTCACAGTTTGCCATATTCTAACATCTCCTACAACCATTTTTTCTACCGATTATCCAAAGGGCAATAGATCGGAGTTCACCTCAGAATTGTTTCGTTGGGTTTCTATCCTTAGAACTAGAACTTCTACGCGGCCCACTTTGTTTCCTTTTTAAAATAGACGGTTAATTAGTAAGACTTGAAGATAGCCATCGACTCAATTTTAAATAGCGTGTTTACTATACGAAACACATCAGTTAACCATAATAATAAGTATTGATATAACTGGAAGACATTGCGGCCTTTTAAATATGAAACAAAACAAAAACTCCGTGAAGGTTGATATCAATCCGAAGTATGACAGTGTTCTTCCTGACATGGATGATTAGGGTTTTTACTGTGAACGAAAAATCCGTCTTCTCACTTAAGACAGAGCAGAAAATCCTTCTTAGTGGGTAATTCTTCGTGTTCTTAATGTTGACTAGTCAGTTCCCGATATCTTTAGAAAGCTTCCAAGTTCGTTGACACGCAGTCTTCAAATGGGAACGATCTTATCGTCAAGACCATTGACGTCTGGAAAACTCAAACAAAACAATTAACCAAATATCCTACGCATGCTCAGAGGTTGGAATATTTCAACGGACTAGAGAACGGTCTCAGATATTTAAAAAGTGCTGCAGTTTATAGGAAAAATAATTTTAACGACAAGCAATGAATTCTAACTTGAATGAGGTTCACAGGTTTTTCTCCTACAAAATCAACATTTCAAAATTGATCGGGAATTTTTTGTTACACGATTAAATATAAGTATATTATGAAATGAAGGAATCCGTGGATACTAATTGATAGATTAGTAAGTAAATGGCTAACTAATTGTCTTTCCGGACTGAACACTAAAAAATATATCTAAAAGAATAGAACGGAATTTTGAACAGGAAACGTAAAAAAAAAAACAAAAAACAAAAAACAAAAAAACAAAAAAACAAAAAACAAAAAAAACTGTGAAACGAGAAAAATGAATAAATAGTGGAAAGGAAAATATCTGAGTAAGTTATTAGAGAATTATAAGACCGAAATAAAATAGAAAAAAGTAAAATCTTTCGCTCACTTGTTGAAGAATTACCTTTGATGTTGATGAACGGCGCGCTACTCCGGTTAGACCATCAGTGATATGGACTTCGCCAATCTTTTTGTCCTACTGACTTGGATTTGAAACTTCAGATCTCACTCAGGAAACAACTGACGCAAATGGAAATTAACTCATTAATTTGAATATCCTTTTAGTAAGACTCGTTAGAAACGAACTATGGAAAGGCATTAACGTCAAGAAGTTTAGTAAGCAGGCTTAGTTATTTTAAACCACAAAAAATACGGATCAATTTTATCAAACCCTGGAACAACCACAGGCTAATCATAGTCAGGGCAGGGCTAACTCACAGATCGAACCCTAAACAACCACAAGACTGATCAAAGTCAGGGCATGGCTAACTCACAGATCAAACCCTGAAACAGCCACAAGGCTGATCAAAGTCAGGGCACAACTAACTCACAGATCGAATTAGAATTTAGCATGTTGCTTTTTGTGGAGGGAGGAAAAACCGGAGAACCCAAAGAAAAACCATCGAAGCAATGGAGAGAGCCAACAAACAACTCTATTCACATGAATAAGTCCTGACTGAGCTCGAGAGTCGAACCCAGGTCCTCAGCAGTGAGAGACGACGCACTAACAACACATGCTAGCCATTCTTCTGAAGTTATTTGACCTTGAGGGACGACAACAAATATCTTCGCAACTGGAAAAGCAGAAACGGCATAAACTTACCAAAAATTGTCTTGCAAGTTCAATCGCGTACTATAAAATACTTGCGATTAGATGGAATTGACCTTATTCCCGGATCTGCTTACGGCTACGAAACAATGGTCTAACTCGAGGCTGGAACTGATCTCTTCAATAACTTACTGTCGGTGTATTGTATCAAGTCCAATCTCTTTTTTAAACCATTGAATGGAATTCTGCAAAAATCTGTCTGCTTAATGTGTCATCAGTTGGTTAATTTAGAAGCAAGATAAAAACCGGAACATCCTGAAGAAAAACCTTGAGAGCAAGTGGAAGGCATAAAGAGCTGAAATTTCAGTCAAACGTGAAACTAAATGTTTAAGTGATATCAATAATAATTAAGTAAGAATTCACTTAAACACTGTACTTTGACTTATGTTTCCTAGATAATGCCGGTAATTTGTAATCACTGTGTTTATAAGTACTGTGGTTTGTAAATTAACGCAGATAATCAAAATCGTTAAGGATTAATGTGAAGATAATCGCAGTCTGAAAAGAAAAGGATGAAATGGACTTTTTGAACATGCCCACTTTGGAGGCTTAATTTACGTTAGATGGCGCAGTAGTCCATCGTTGTTGCGTAAGATCATATTTTCAAAAAGCTTTATTTCCTTATTTTTTCCCTTTCTTCTTTACTTTTTTCTCTTAACTATAATTTTTTCAGTCTTTCAGTTTTTTCTTCAGTACATTTTTTCGGTGATCTTTTTTTTTTTTTTTTCATGCACGTTCACTGCTTAGTCTAAAATTTAGTTCAAGAGCAAAGTTTCATATATACCGGCTTATCCATGTAGCTTACGTAGCTCTTTAATCTGAATTAATCAGTACCAAAAATTATGTGTGCGGACTAAACTCGCTAAAGCTTTTTAGTTTGTAGTTGGTTATCTGGAGACACGAGTGGTTTCTTTGGAGGTACGTTTTACCACTGTTTTCACTGCCACACGACTCAGTCGAGACGTGATCGAGTCGCGACCGATTTCTTGCATTGGACGGCCGTCAATCAAACCGAAGTAGTGAAGAATATTTATTCATAGTAGATATAGATTATTCACATAACCGAGTAAATGATCTCAAGTTATCTCCCTGTCTTGAGGCGGAGAGTGGTTTATTTTCTTTCTGCGGTCTTAGTACCACACAACTAGCTCAAACTTTACATTTTGAAGAATTTTTAGTTCGCAAAATTTAACTTTTCGTACCGTACAACATTCGATGTAGATTTTATCCTGCAAGATCGAAAATTGAAGGAATGAGTCAATCGAAACCACAGAAAAATGGGAATTGGATTGAGATTTAAGAGAATCATGCTGGGACTATGAAATTTGAACTGGGATTTGGGTAAAATTTTGGCATGGCAAAATATGTGTGAAGAAATAATCTCTACATCAAATTACCGGCCTTGACCTCAGACTTTCGGTGTCGACGAATTACAAGAAAATGTAGGCAGTTGTTTCTAATATATAAAATTTAAAAAGTTATAAAATGCCTGCAAAGTTTATGAATCTTTAGTGTTTACGATTATATATGACATAATTTTATTAACTAGAGAAATAAAAACCTGCCGTCACTATTTAGATTTCTTCGACTCATTAATATATATATATATATATATATATATACCTACATCGAGCAAGCCGATAATCTTAAAAGTGACGGTGCTTTTTAATTTCTTTAGTTAATAAAACGCATGTCATATTAAAGCTAAAACTCCAAAGATTCATTAACTATGCGAACATTTTAACATTCAGAGGCGTGCCAGGAATTTTGTTTGGGGGAGTTACATCTGAGGATTTTTGTTTGGGGGATCACAAATCAAAAGAATAGGGACAGGAACGATACTGCCACAATAAACTGAAATTTAGATAGGTTTGACGGAATCTTTTTCTGTAGGGGGGTCAAGGGCACCCTAGGACCCCCCTTGGATACGTTCCTGACATTTTAAATTTTATATATGAGAAATCGGCGATTGGAAACAACTTCGCATACATTTTTCTTGTAATTTGTAACTATAGTGATGAGTGTACTGTCTACTGTGATTCAAAAGTTTATCGTATAATCCTCATAACAATTAGATATTTTAGGATCTCACCTCTATTGAATAATTAGGCAGCATAAGCTTTAATATTTTATAGTAAAAAAACGCAAATCTTTAATTTACAAGGCAATATTTTGGTATGGGGAAAATGGTATTAGGACTCCCCCCTTAGGATTCTCGTGTGAGGGTTGGTCCGTATACAATAGATGAAAACGAGAAGTCCAAGGACTACAGAAAAACCGAGACAACGTGTATAGTTTTAAAAGGTACTATATTTCGGATAGCCAAACTATCTTTCTTCAGGTACAAGACGTTATTGGGAGAGTTCTAAAAATTGCAGAATATAAGTATGTGTCATTGTGACGTAATGATGTATAACAGATAATAGAAGAGGTGAACAAAGGTTGACAGAAAAATGATAGTGAATGACAGGCTAGGCTTCGTCACGTCTGTAGTACCATGTAGTTCAAGGGTTTTAGCCTTGTCTATGAGATGTGATTCCCTGGCTTTAAGTATTGAATCTCGTGAAGAACAATAGGGCGGATTTCGTATGAGTGGGAAACACAAGGTACCATTACTCTAAATGGCTTCCGTATAAAAGCATTGTGATTGGATGGTGTCTGTTTTCTCGCTTTCTGATTGGTTCAAAGCGTAAGCCATTTAAGAGTCACAGTCGGTTCCCTACAGACTTTCTCTTCTTAATTACCAACTAGTGGTAACACGTTGGGTTTAATTTTCTAGAAAATGCGCGGATGCATTAAAGTTGCTCAATGAGGAATGTCATCTTCGAAACGGCTCCCAGAATCTCTACACTAAATAATACTAGTTTCTCCCTCCGGCCCGAAGTCATTTCAATGATGTTTCGCCTATTTTTAAATTAAAGGTAAGTTGAGTTTGTTTATGTTTCAGTTTGGATGCATTAATATTTCTTCTTAGTTATCGAACTAAGTTTTCCGGTATTCGATCCCTTAATTATACTTTAGTAGCTCAGTTCCTTCCACCTCTCCTTAAGGAAAAATAATCACGCTATTATTCTAAGCAAAGCTGCAAAGGTCTGTTGCACATCTCGAAAGGATTTTATAAAGTCATAACAAAAATTACGATTTTTGTAATTAGAATTAATTAATCCCACTGTATGGCAACTTCTACACAAGCAAGTTTTCCTTGACAAGTTTCCTGATCGTGTAGACGATCAACAGGTTTTCTTTGACAGTTTTTCCTTGTCAAGTTTTCCTTGCTCGATCGTGTGCATTGCCTTTCAATCAGTTGAGAAACAAAAACCACAAATGAGCGGGCGGGACTGGGAACTAAACTCATTAATCATTCCTTGCCACATTTTCCTTGATGTCTGTCTACACGAACAAATGTCATCTTTGTCAATTTTTCCTTGACAAGGAAAAGCTGGCGTGCTAGCTTTTCCTTGACAAGAAAAATTTGTTGACCGTCTACACGATCAGGAAAACTTATCAAGGAAAACTTGTTCGTGTAGACGCGGCTTATATTTTTAACGTTATTTAAAAAAAATAAATTGGATAGTCCTTTTTAACTCGATTTATTTTAATGACTGAATAACCCTTTTACAAACAGAGCTACAATAAGAAACTAGAAGAAAGTACGCCATAAAAATACATAAAAGCCATTTCAAAAACAGTCCTTGATGTTGTACAATACGGGAAAGAGTTTTAATGGTTTTAAGATTGACGCCTTAAAGAGGTTAAAAAATAAAACGAAATACAAAGTTATCAATGTATTAACTATTAGTTTTCGAATGGGTTTCTAAGTAAAGAAGATATGATAAGATAAGAATGTGAAAAAAAAACTTGTTGCGAAACGATATGAGAAAAAGCACCTTTTCTTGGGGTTACATGTCTGCCATACATTGTAGTCTTAGTCGTTTTCATAACTATCTTTATCATCTTTATGACGTATATTCATCATTTTTATGACGTATTTTTGTCATCTTTATGAGGTATGTTCATCATCTTTATAACGTATCTTCACCATTATGACGTATCTTTGTCATCCTTATGAGGTATCTGTTGATAACAACTTTGTCAGAAACAGAGGGGTGTTTCCAGAGAGGGACTAAATCCCCATAATAGGGCGACCCCCCATCAATATATATGCTATAAATTAAGGATTATATCAAGCTATTATAAATTTTAGTAAACAAATATTTATATATATATATAATAGACTTCGGGATTACCGGCGGGAGTGCAATTCCATCCATTCAAGGAATTTTAAACGCTGAGTACATTCAAGTTCACCACCTAGAATCCATCTTGAGACGTTTCTTTTTTTTTTTCCTTTCCAATTTGTCTGAGAGATATGCTCGATGTGGGTTCCGGACAGAACAGGCATATTCGATAATCTTCATATTTATAACGTATCATCATGATCATCTTTATGACTTATCTTCATCATCTTTACGACGTATCTTCAACATCTTTATGACGTATCTCAGAAGACCATAGGGGACAGAGAGGGACTCTCGCGCGTTGCCTTTGGAATATCTCAATTTCGCTAAAGTTATAGAGCACGTGGACGTTCGAGAAAACCGGTTTCCAGCTTGAAAACGAGGCTAAAGTGAAGCTTGCAGGATTTGAAAACTCTATTCAAGCAAACTCCTTTTGATTCTTTTCTTTTTATTAAGCATCGTAATAATCATTTTTCGATCTTAAAAGAAGTATGAGTGTAGAATGTCAGCATATTTATATGAAAACTACCATTCATTTAGCACTATATGGGATCCCCAAGAGTAGATTAAAGCAAGAAATTTTAAAAAATATCTTTATAAATACAATTTAGTAAAAAAAATAATTGTAACAAACAACGTTTCGTTTCCCCTTACGGCAACATCGTCAGGTCAATGAAATCAGTATTTTTATCAAGACGTTTATAAATACAATCTAAAAATAACTTACGATAATCGTTTTCGCCTTCTAAAAGCAGAAGCTTTAAGAATAATTATCTTTTCTGTCGTTTCTGAAGAGATATTATTTATGCGCATGCGCAGACGGAATTTACACAGGTATCTCAACTACAAAAAATGCACTACAAAAATGTAGGTGGATCGTATTGGGTCACACTTGCCTTTTTGCACACGTTTAACTTAGTCCTCACTTATTCCGACGGATCTGATTTTTACAACAGCTGTTGTACTTGGATGAAAGTTTCGAGCGACAGTCTTTTTATGGTAAACATTGTTTCCATAGCAACGATAAACAAATTTATCTGAAAACGGTTTTTCCCAAATATCTTTTGAAATAGGGCAGCTCTTGGGAAATGCGGATAATTGCAGCATAATCTACCCTGTACAACAATAAATGACTAAGTTTCAAGAAAAGTTATCTGTTTGATTTTGAATAAGTCGCTTAAAATCGGACTAATAGAGTTAAACGTGTGTTTAAGGGAATTCAAAAAGGGAAGTGTGACTCAAAAATTACTATCACGATCCACCTTAAATCCTATTTTAGGCTACAACAGTACCTTGAACATATTATGCGACATATCTATCCACGAGTTTGCCATATGGTACATTTGATTCCTGACTTTAGAGGAAACGTTAGCTCTGTGACCATAAACCGGGTGATGAAAGGAGAGTAACTGAATATATTTGCATTGTAAAGAATGTTATGATATTTTTCATGAAAACACTTGATGTTAGACTTTGAGCGGATCTGTAAAGACTTCGTATTGTGAAGCAAATACAAAACAATTTTATTGGTCTCGATAAAAAAAATAGCTTGACCTTGATTTGAACAAAATCTTGTTATTTTAGCTTATTTATTTGCTTATACTTTGGCAGTAGTCTCAGGCTCGTAAAAATTGTCAATGATATATAAATTTTTTAAATTCATGTATGCGAAAAATAACACCAGACGAATGAATGAGATTTCTGTTGGATAAGAACACAATGATGAGTTTTATTCTCTTACTTATTCTTGCGCGAAAAATGCCGTGTAACATAGTGCCAAGGACGATTTTTCGCGCAATATTTCACTTGGCAACACGCTGCGAGTTTTTGATCTGCAGGCTTCAAAAATTCGCAACGGAAGATGACGAAATTTCAGCAAATCGATGTGTGACATGACCATCGGTGATTTGACGCGCAACACTGCTAATGCAAGCGAGGCTTTTGTAAACAAAGTACTGAGTACTAAATTGATTGTTGCGCGAAAAATGTCCTCGTGTACCATGCCGTGAAAATCTACACACAAATGTCGCAACAGCGTTGCGCGAAAAATCGGCTTTGCAGGTTGCCCCGTGTAACCACTTTTAAGGACGTTCGCGGGCAAATGAAGTTTGATGTCATTTTTACGAAATTTTACAGAAAGATACTTTATGACATACTCAGTTTATGAATACTGTAAATAATACAATTTGAAAAACTCAAGTTTACAATTTTCATTGAAATGTGACTATTATCCATCGTGTGAGAAATGTGACTGAAATGTGACTATTATCCATCATTTTATTAATGTGACTAATGTACAATGTAAAATTAGTAATTGGGGTATTTTCCTTCTTGAAAGATTGACTCGCGAAAATAGAATGCGAAAGTGTTATATTTAGATCCCAGATCTTTATAAAAGATATTTTCACCATGTAACTGAGTAAGAAATGAAGGTGTAGTCCTCTGGTATTGCTTTTGCTTTTCAAACGGAGGGTCCCGGGTTCGATCCTGAGAAAACAGTTTTTTAAATAATTTCGCAGCATTTCTTTAGTAAATACTTCTTTTTCGATGAAAAAAACTTAATCTATAAAAATATCTATTAATTCAAGCAAAGTATCCACAGTACAAAAAAGATTAATCCTTGAGTTTTCCATACGGCGCGTTTGATAACACTAATTAAAGTGGGGGGTCACCGTGCTCGTTTCCGAGATAATGAGCTTGAAATTTGAAAACTTGTTCACTATTTTTAATTCCGAGAGGAGACTAAGTACTAATAAATAGATCGCTTCTTTCAAAAGCGCTTTTGGCTCTCTTTTTTTCTCAAAGAAAATCACGCTAAAAATCAGGAAAAAGTCCAAAATATACATTTTAAATATCACTTAAGCCTGAAAATTAAATAAATCTGATAATAAATGTTAAATGTATCATATAATGTTAAATGTACCAATTTTGTAGCGTACTGTGCGTCATTAACAAAAATCAGAAAGAGTATAGGTCCAAGAATTGACCGCAGCGGAACACCATAATTAATTGGGAGAAGATTGGAATAGACTCCATCAATCGAGACATTTTGCTTCCCATTTTTTAAGGTGACTCCAACATACACAGCATGAAATTTGATTTTTAAGTTTCTTTACGTTAGTCTTAACTTAAATTTGTGTCCACAACACAAACATCAAAAAGCACAACCCAAACACTGAAAAGCACAACACAACGACAAGGGAGACTGGGTTCTAGATTGAAGCTAAACCGCTTGACAATTTTCTTGAAACGCCTGTTGATTTTCGTAAGACGCATAAAAAAATTCGTAATAAGCCTATGAATATTTTACAATGAGTGATGCAAGATTAAGATTTCTGATCGAACGCTTTTTCCATCAATGTTACCAGAATGAAGTTATCATAGAATTTTTGAATCGAGATCATAAAGTCCACGTTGAAACGAAGACTTCGTGACTATGGTCTTCGAATAGGTCAAGATATTGATGATGGAAAACTTCGGGATCTCGTTCAGCAAGAAATAACTGGGCATGCGGAAAAACCAATATAAGCAATAACAATAGAGGCTCATATAGGGAAGAGTTTCTTATAAATAAGAACAAAAATAATCAAACAGAAATCCTACGATTTTCACGAAACTTTAGATTTTGGATTGTTAGATTTTCATTATTTTGTCTACTAAGTTTCAAAAAAATTGTTCGACTGCAACTTTCGGGACGAGGTCGAGTTCAAAACTGACTATAAAAATAGTTTAATATCAACAAGTATAGCATGCTATCACATAACAGCGAGGATAAAGCCGCTTAAAACCACAGGTAGCCCAAGCGTACTATTTGTAACGGTTGTCACCCATGGGTTTTTGTTAAGAAAATGAAAAAAATTCATAGCATTAATAACAACGAAGATTTAAAATAAAAGAAAGCAAAATCCTAAAGATGTGTGTTTCTTTTAACTGTGGTCAAAGTATGAATGGCTAAAAATGGTTTTAAGGGTGTTTTTCAAAAAATTGTTTCTCTCTCTATATATATATCACGAGGTTGGAAGGTTTCGCAAAAATTGAAAACACACAACAAACTGCTACAACTGCAAAATTTACACTTCAGTACGAATATACAATTTGTTACCTTTCATTTTATGGCTGTCAGTAGTCTAGAGATGCTTTCAAATAGACACTAAATAGGTAGTTTTACGACTTTTCTTTTGATTTTTCGTTTGAAAAACGGCTTGAACGGTCAGGTCGGGATGTTTATAACTAAGTGACCGCGCCATGGTGGGACAGTATGAGTCAAGGCAATTCGTTACGTTTTATCCAGCCTCTACGACCCGAACGACTCTGTTGTTTGTCATTCAAGCCGTTTTTCAAACCAAAAAAAGCAAAAGAAAAGTCGCAAAACTTGCTATATGCATTTGTCTAAATAGTCGGATAGGCAGAATGTTCGCTTGTACTCCAGTTGCTACATTGGCCTTTAGGTTTGCTTGCGCGTTTCCAGTATGTTGGGCAACCGAACGCCTGAGAGTTGCAAATACTTCATCTCTGAATTATTTATTTATGTTACAACACTTATTGATTCGAATTGTAATGAGACAAAATGATCACTTAATTCATTTGTGTTCATCATCTGGTGTACGTGCTTGTGTTTATGGCGTGTGTCTTGTTGGTTGTCTTGATTGAATGAATCTTTGTTTTGTGGTGTTGTGGACTGCTGTTTAGGTTTTGTTCTTTTGGCGGCACATTTTGATCCAGTGGTAAAGTCTAGAGCAGTAACTACATGTGGAACCAAATGCGGGGCATTTTCGGTATTCTTTTGTGTTTCTGCAGTTTCCACATTTCCTCTTATTTTCGGTTCCGGATTTTCCTATGGTGTGCACGCTTTGGTTGTCATGTGGGTTCTTGGATAACTGAGCTACATGCGCCATCGTTGCCAGGGGCGGCGGAGCATTTTGAAATGTGGTGGGGGGGCTCCATGCATTTTACTGAAAATCTTTAGAGCCTAAAATATTCAAGCAGAGAAGAAAAAGGACGATACCTATACCGAAGATATTTATTTTCGTTTATACAATAAAAAAAATAACTGAAATTGTTTGAATTTTTCCAACTGAGCTAACCGGGCGGCGGTTTAAAGTTTCAATGAAGTGCAACAAAACTGACTTAACCACCAAGAAGCCGACTTACAGAACAAATTTATTAGAAAGTTTGAGCATAATCGTACCATTTGTTGACGAGAA
>JANTNT010028893.1:0-23877 GCA_024752375.1 Entacmaea quadricolor | reverse complement strand
TAGTCTACCATCAGGGCTATCTGAAAAAAATATTAGCAAGACCATCCCATAATTTTTACTCTATTTTTGATATACTTGTAGTTTTCGCAAAAAGCTCAAAGTTTTTGCATATTGCTGTATATATATATATCAGTTCCTTCTAGATTGATTTTCTTTGGTTTCAGTTTCTCAGCCTCCAATTAAAAGTAGAATTTTAATGTAGCAAAAGTGAAGCTTGAAACATGTAGCCATCAATAGTCTTCAAACTTAAAACAAAGAACTGTGGCACATTTAGATTTGACGCAGAAAAATCATGCTCGGAATTATGCAATATTTGAATCAGAGTAGAAAGTTTGCTATAAGCGATATCTTCTCACCACGACTGGATTATTGAACATAATGAAACACTCTGTACTAGAGTATTTTGTACATTTATCATTACGTATTTAGCTGGCATTTTCTTGCAAATATCTCAATGGGCGTTTGACTACTTCGACCTGGGTGAAAATCCTCCCCTTCCCCGCCCGAAAACGTGTTTACATTTTTCAATAGTTTATAAATAAAAGAAATCCCTTCAAGGTTAAGAAAGAAGATTAAGTTATCTGAATAAAACAAAGAGCTTCAAGATAAAACAGAATAACAATTCAGTTTAGATAATATATTGTGCAGAAATTGGACTTTGTACCCGGCCTGAAAGATTGCCAACTTTCATTGTCAATCCACTTGTTTTTCTTTCATGACTTAAACAGACTTTGGTCTCAGTTAATGAAAGACACAAAGGTGTCTTTTACTTATTGTATACTCAGTAAACAAGCTATATTACTAGAAATCAAAACTGTGTTCTCTAAATGATTGGTAAACAAAGAGTTCAATACTAGGGTAACAATGCTCTTGGTGGGTTTGTAGGAGGCAGGTAAAAGGTGAAGCTTAATGAAAGCAACAAATGTGCTTTTTACTTATTGTGTACTCAGTAAACAAGATATGGAACTGTGTTATGTAATGATGATGGAACTCTTTCGGGTAAGAGTCTTTCTGAAACATCAACAACTCTTCAGACAACTCTGGAGCATTTAATCACCTTTCTTACAAGTCCCAGGAGGGGGCCTTAGGCCATGAAAGGAGCGATTAGACTGGTTCCAAAGTGATTAATAATAATAATAATAATAATAATAATAATAATAATAATAATAATAATAATAATAAAAATAATAAAAATAAAAATAAAAATAAAATCTTTACTTCCTCCCCACCTCCTGGAGCGTCTTTGCTTCATCTTATGCTTCACATTCCTTCAAGGAGCCGAGCTGCATAAAATAAGTGGGGAAGACGTCAGGCTAATATGTGACATCGTATGAAAAAAGTGGGGCGGCTAAGGGACTGGTCATTTTTTAAGTTGAGAGGGGTGGAGGAGAAAATGGGGGTCCTGAAAATTTTTTTGAAGGGAGATTGGGGGTCTGGGAAAATGCTATCAAGGTGGGGTCTTGAGATTTTTTGTCATCAAAGGCAATTTCTCCTCCACCCCCCCGACTTAAATAATGACCAGTCCCTAAGTACTTAAAATGTGTGGAGTTTTTGCGAAAAGTGAGGGGATTATAGCCCCCCTAGCACCTCCCTCTCCGCGGCCCCTGTCCTCCAACCCTCTACTGCAACCCTCTACTGCATGTAAACCGTATAACTAACCTCCAACATGTTTCGGGATGCATTTCACCTCAAAACCTTTAACGCACATCATCCGAAACCTTCTCGAATTATAGCTTTCCTTTATTTTTTGAGTTTAGTGGCGGTATATACTTGGTGGCGAGTTTGGCTCGATTTGCGGCAGAAATCGAATTATGAGCCCGCAGTACCAATGCACATGATCATATAAAAATATGCGCAGAAGGAATTACGCATCCAACATGGCGGATGGGATAAGTGTTTTAGACAAGCAAAGGATTATGATGATAAATACATAAAAAATACCTGAACGATGGACAGAAGCGAACAGGATATACAAAGCTTACTTTACCAGTGTGAGCAGGTATGTTTTAGAAAGACGTTCTTGGACATCAGATCTCGTTTTGTAGAGCAGTTTTCGAGAATGTACAACACATAAGCTCACACATGTACGCCGTACTCATGATCTGTAAAAAAAAAAACATTAATTAAAATTTATTCTTAGGCCTAGCAGATTTTTAGAAGTTGATGCTCCGAATATATACGAGAAACGTTAAGTTCTTTGTGGCATTGATTCTTGTATAAACGCACATTTAAGATGTAATTTTGTCTATAGCTGCAGACACACGTTGCAACATTGCATGCTACATTGCTGGCAACTATAAGTCTTAAGAAAAATGTCACACACTGCAACATTTCCTGCAACCAATCTTGCAACTGTAGTTTAATAAATGAATCTGTGGTATTTTAATTAAGCAATAAGATTCATTTTTCATGTTTTAAACTCTTATAAAAACACACAGGATGTTGGGAGAATGTGTCACGAGAGATTAGTTTGAAAATCATGAGCCTCTGGCATATTGCACACAAGAATTGCAGTTGTGATCACATGGTGCATTTCATCAATTACGTGTTATGTGTATGTGTCTACACCTTAAGTTGTGGTTTATAATTGTCCACATAGCTGCATAGATCTGGAATGAATAAAGTCTTGCATCCTTGTGTGTGGTTGTTTAATGTAAGCCCAAATATTCAAAGAGCCAGGCTTTTACTTCATATGTTGGAGCACAGGTGACATAAATTTATCAAAATATTGAAGCCTTACATGCATGTTCAGGGAAGCAAGGGTGGTTTAGCGGTCAGTGCTCACCTCTCACCAAGGTGACCCAGGTTCAAGTCCAGCAAGGCTCAGTGTTGAATGTGAGTAGAGTTGTTTGTTGGTTCTCTCTCTTGCTTTGAGGGTTTTTCTCCACTGTTCTCTGGGTTCTCCAGTTTTCCTCCCTCCATAAAAATCAAGATCTAAATTCTAGTTTCGATCTAGGAGATATTCTCAATAGGGTTAATCTCTAATATCTCCTTTCCCATTATAGTATGATAAATTCCCATTATTATTGTTGTTGTTGTTGTTGTTGTTGTTGTTGTTGTTATATACACTCTTTGATTAGCTGCACTACAAAAAATATCAAGGAACATATAAGACCCCAGACTGAATGAACTGCACATTCTTGAGAATAGACCAAGTGAACATTGCTCCCTTTTGTCAATTTAATGTTTTTGTTAATTTACAATTTGTTTACAATCCATTTGGATTGTGCTTACTAACTAGTGACAAAAAAATGGAACTTAAAGGAACAGTATAATAGTTATATTTTAAGAGATAATCCATGCTTAGCCATTTCACGATGAATGTATGCTATAAGAACGGTAAACCATTTCTTTTATAATGTAGCAATTTTTTACAGAAAAAAGAAAAAAAGGACACAAGTGTGCAGGCAATCAGAGAAATGGTTCAGGGGTAATTAGCCAGTAAGAGCGCACACATTACAGGGAAAAAATGAATTCCCAAATTTTGGGAAAAAGTTGGGATTAATACCCAGGTTCTGGGAAAATATTGGTTTTGTTAGCATTTTCCCAATAAAATCCCCAAATTACAACCCTAAAGTTGCCCAATTTGGTTGGGAATGAAAATGGTAAATTTTAGGGATTTTATTGGGAAAATGCTACCAAAACCAATCTTTTCCCATTCACAACTTTTTCCCAAATTTGGAAATTCATTTTTTTCCTGTGTGAATTATATTACATAACTGTGTGTTATAACCAATATTGGAAAACATCAAGCAAAATTACATGTAGCTCTGCAGTATATTGCTTGGTACCCTGTTCTGTAAATTTTTATTTTATGTCAAATGTGCAGGGAGTGATTGCTTACTTCTCCATAGCTAGAGGCTCATGTTAAAGAAAACATAATAAATAATAATAATAATAATAATAATAATAATAATAATAATAATGGAAACTTTAATTTTTCATTTTATCTAATTTTACAATAATAAACCTCACTGCTACCAGGTAGTTTACAATCATCTACTTGAATCGACTAATTACAGATGTTTTAATAACCTTGAAATAATATTAACTACATGTATATAAAAGAAAATATTGTATATATATATGTTTTTGAAAAAAAAAGCAGAAATAATAATAATAATAATAATAATAATAATAATAATAATAATAATAATAATAATTGGAATCTGCACATTCATATAGTGGCTATTTGTCCTCTGAAGTCCAGTTGGAATTTAGAAATGTTGAAAAATGTTGATTTTTACAGAGGGAGGAAAACCCTGGAAGCAAGGGAGAGAACCATTGTTGAACAAACAACTCTTCTCACATGTGACACTGAACCCAGGTCACATTGGTGAACTCTGAGAAAATAAATTATTCCTCAAAGCAAGGGAAAGAACCACCAAAACACTCTATTCATGATATTATTGTAGAAGCTTGGTCTCAGGGTAGAAGGGGAAACTGGAGAACCAAAAAACAACTCTACTTGTACTCACATACATGTATGATGACAATAGACCTTTCCCGAATTCGCTTGAGTGACTACGAAACAATGGTCTCAAGATGAGGCAGAGATTGATAAGTACAGTAAATGTATGAAAACATCAAGCTCCACCTCATCTTTGAGCCATTGTTTTGTGGTCACTCAAGGGAAGGGAAAGGTCTATAGATTAAGTTTGGGAATTAAACCCAGTAGGTGAATGTGGTAAAAGGCATGCAAGCTTGCACTCACAGCTATGGTACACAGGACTTCCATGCTTCTCATTCCTTGTTGATGATGTGGTTTTGTTTACTGGTACTAAATTATTATAGGCTCTGCTCGCTCTTTATAACAACAAGTTATCAGACAATAGACAGCAAGCACATCAATGGTTGTTAGAGATACAGAAGTCACCACAAGCCTGGCAACTGTGCTGGCCACTCATGCAAAAAGACAAGGTTAGTTCAACCCTTATCATTGAAACAGCTACATAATTTTATTAAACTGATTTGCTAGCAATTGCAAATTGACTTTAGAAATGTGTGCTTGTCTCTGGACGTGTAATCATATGGAGCAGTTTTTGTACAAGTATGGGTGAGAAACGTACAGTACTCTAACTTATACCTACATGTATTTGCACAATTATGTGACATAACATGAGCCAGACCACTTAGGCAATTTATAAGCATTTTTGGCTTCTGTCAATCAAATTTCTGATGGTAGCTCCAAACAAGCCAAGTACCTTATGATTCTCCTTGATAATACTCAAAATATGTTTTTAACAATTTTAACTTGTTCTTGAAGTTTTGTAAATTTGAGTTCTTTGTATACTTTTAGTTACTCTTGACATGATGATAATACTGACTAATAGCACCCCAAAAACATCTGTCGACCAACTGTTGGTCAACTGTTGGTCAACTGTTGGCAGATCATTGACAGTTGGTCGACTATCCATTGACTGTCACCTGACCATCAACCAACAGTTTTTACGTAAAACCCTGTGTATAATATGCACTTTCTTTTGTCTCTCTGATGGAGAGTACTCAACAATAGCAGTCTTTTTGCAAATGAGATTGCAATGCTCCTAAGCATTGGAGTAATGTTCATGAAACATAAGTACATGTAAGCTTGCCTAAGTTTGGGACAGTCCTGATAATAAAATGAGTATATGTACATTGTACAGTGTATATGTAATAAAAGGCTTTTGTTAACTGATCTTTAAGGTCTGGTAAAGGAACTGAAACATCAACATATCCATCTTCAGAACTAAAGGTCATCATATGATTTATTTTTATGCACTCACATTGCAAGCTCAACATTAGAAGGTACTCAGCTTGTTCGGCTACCATCATAAATTTGATTGATGGAAGCCAAAAACGCTTATCACCTTAGCTGTCTGGGTCATGTTGGTGGTATTTAACAAAAGATTTCTCACTAGCTTCTTTTTTTTATACCACCAACATGGCCGCTGTTTCTTGGTCTTTTGATTGACCCTCGGGAATAATTGCGATCCATCAATTAGAGCATTGTGATTGGATGATGAAGGTTTTATTGTTTTCTGATTGGTTTAGAGATGAAGTCATAATACTGTACATTTCCCTCAAAATAAAACTGCTCTATTAATTATGGCTAGTACTTGATAACCAGGTTAGCATTTAGTTTCTAAACAGGATGTATATCTTTAGTATAAACCTACTAATGGTCTATCACCTATCCTGCATTCTGATTGGCCACTCTGCTAGAGGACTAATTTGTGATAGCCTTACTACTAGCAAATTAAAAAATGTAAGTTTTTGAGAATTTAAACAAATGATTTTAACTCATTTAAAAATTATTTCAATCCATTTACTTGACCAATTAGTAGGTTAATAATGAAACAATTAGATCTCTTGGCCTCATGAACTATGATTCTGCCTACAGCCTTATGGGCTATTGACTCCTATTCCATTTGTCCTTGAGGTCTAATTGTTAAATATCCTTATAATTTTTATTCTCAGTGACTGCACATGCTTGTTTCAACTTGTCTGTTAATTTCAGGCTGCTGAAATTCAATTCTTTGGAGCATCAATGTTACATTTCAAAATATCTAAATATTGGTAAGCTATGAGGGAAAGTTCATTTACCATGAGAGGGGGGAGGGGCATCAAGATTTTCAATTTTAGAACATGAAATTTTCAGAGTCCCCATTTCTGAACTTACCAAACCTTGTGATTAGGCCTGGACATTGCTTTTTAATTTCTTTTTATACTGTATAGTATGCCAATTGTTCTTTTCTCTGACAAGACAATTATATAAATTTTTACTCATTTGTACAGCATAAATTCATAATTCAATTTATTCCAGTTCAGTTATACATGCATGTAATATTATGCTCTATAATTATTGGATCCAGCTTTGTAAATATGAATATTTTTTCCTTAATATTTTAAAGGTCAGAGCTTCCAGAACAGCAATATGAACCTCTTAGATCTGAAATATTCAAACACATTGTTGCATTTTCTGGAGGGCCAAAAATAGTACTGACAAGACTGTGCGTAGCAGTAAGTGTTCTTGTTGATACATTACTTAATTTTTCATGTAATATTTAGAGAAGATATTCTCACCTTGTTTAATACTAGCCTCTTTCAATCTGTTTGTAGCCAGGGTGGATTTAGAAGAGAAAGTGTGGGGTTTTCAACTACTTCCCCCTGTTACCTGTTACATTAGGTCTATGTACTCACTTTGTGGCACATTAAGCCTCTATTGAGCTTGCCCACTTAATTCTCCTGGTTGGCTGCCACCTTTTCCTAATTAAGACAGTAAATTAGTGGATGTACCATCAGGAGGTATCTTTCATGTGCCCTTACACATACATTATGTGACCTTACATGTAGCTATTCAACTCCAGTCAATTAAAACATTTTGCACCCTCCAGCTTGAAAACATTGGGATCTGGTCCTGGTACCTGTAGTACAGTAATATTCTGAAATTCACACACCTTGAAAATGAGGCTTCTTTGGCTGACTTCAAAACAAGTTATCCAAAGAGGCCTTATTTTCATGTTCGCTCCAGGCCCAGCCAAAACATGTGAATATTGGTGTATGACAGCTATAGATAGTGCTGTATACAAACAATTGGTTTTACTGAGTGTGCTTGGCAAGTGCTCAATATAATTTGTGTCATGCATGCATGCTTGCAACTTGTCACACAATCAAGTATTTTGGTAATAATTATGTGCTATCAATCTTTCTTTAGCTTGAAGTGATATGAGAGTAGATTAAATGATTATTATGTAATGTAGTGGTCAACACGTTGGACTAGTAAACCAAAGATGTGGGGTTCAATTCTTGCCAAGGGCTTAAAAATTGTTTTCTCTTTATTCATTCTTTCTTTAGCTTGGATCATTTGTCCTTCACACCATGCCAGAACACTGGGAAAATGCTACTTCTGACATAATATCAACATTACAGTCAGTTTCTTCATCACAGGTATGGTTTACAGGCTTGAAATAGCTGCCTGCCAATGGCCAAATGTCAGTCCAAAGTTAAAATTTGTCAGGCAAAAACAATGATGAACTACTAAATCAGATAATAAAGAGGGTTGTCCAATACTCCGACAAATTTATGCATAGCATTGTATTGAATTATATCCACATAACAATAGATTAACAATACAATACTTTGAGAACAACAAGACTGGTAAAACCCTCAATTCGGATTCAAGAAAAATAATTGACAAAATCATTTGAAGCGACAGGAAAACAATCTTTCACTTGTGTTGAAAGTCAAGTTCACACGCTGTTTCAAACAAGTTCGTGCGCCAAAAAAATTTTATTTGTCAGCTGTCAAAATATAGTGTTTGAACATGGGAACTTATAAGTTTGAAAGTTGTTCGACGCAGTCAAAAACAGCGTGCAGTGCACTGAACTGGAAATAGCAGTAAACATTCAATGTAATTCACTTCATTGCAATCCTACAGAGGTTGTTCTGCTATCCTGCAAATCTGGAATATTTTAATATCATTGTGTTCTGGCTTAGGACTACTTTCCATGGCTTCTCTCCCTTCCCTTCTTTTATACATGTAGCTTACATACTTTAATTTCTCTTTGAAAAGAAGTCCTCTGATCCAGGTCATCCTCATTCTCAAATAGAAGCACAGTAGGACCAGTGTCCTAGAGTTCAAGAACTTGTCTGAGACTTGTCTGAGATATGCTGTATATATATAGATTAGTAATCATTAATTTTTTATTTTTTATTAACACAGGAGGGTGTGAAATACAATGCGCTACTTGAGCTCTTAACAGTATTACCAGAAGAGGTAAGTACAAGTTTGATATGTTGAGTTGGTGTGTTAACTCGCATTGTATTGATGTACATCGATGTACATACATGCATAATTCTAAAGAAAAACTTTTAACTAATGGTTTTGTTTGCATGTAGTTTATGACTGCAGAATTAAAAGCATCTAGCAGAATGACATTAAGAGCAGGATTACATCAAGTTATTCCTCATGGTAAGTATCATCTGTACATAGCTTTTGTTGTGCTGTGTTACAATGCATAGCTGGGCTCTAATCTAGGTAGAAGCCCAAAGATCACATTGGAATGTTGATTTTATGGAGGGAGGAAAACTGGAAAACCTGGAGAAAACCCTTGAAGCAAGGGAGAGAACCAACAAACAGCTCTCATCCAGTACTCACATGAGTCCTGAGCCCAGGAATTGAACCCTAAACCGCAGCAGAGAGAAGCAATGTGCTAGCAGTGATGCCACCAGTGCTTCCCTTACATATGTACATGTAGTTAATTTATGCTTCATAATCATAACGCATTTATGAACACAATTTATTACAAAGCATTATTTTTAGTAGTTATTGTATGTTTAATTGTTTTCCTTGCAGTGTTACAAATCACGCAGACAGAGATGACCTCAGCATCTTCTTCAGTACAAGATAAATTACAGGTACAGTAGTAAAAAACAATCATACACTGAAAGAAAAAATATCTGAATAATATGTAAAATACCTGTACACTGAATACTTATAGTAATCTATAAACAAAGTTGGTAACCCCAATTAATTTTAATTTTTTAAACAAAAATATGATATAGTATGCTGTATTAGCAAATTTTGGAAAATTTTCACTACAACTTTGTAAAACTAAGATCACCATTAAGACTAATGTCTAGTTTAAATATTATCATTATCTTGTACTGTTACTGTTACCTTGGCTTGGCAGTTAAACTGTTGATTGAAGGTGCAAGTAGAGTACACCATATCCCTGGTGTGCAGAAATGTGCTATGCCTTCACAGAAGGGGGGTGCATTTGGTGTGCTTTCAGAGCAGTGGGGGGAAGCAAAATGGTAATCCTTATGAGCAAATCAACCTTAATTTCCCTATCAAATCAGTCCTTAAAAAAACACACTCCTCAAGTGGAGGGAGAAACCGTCTGCACCCCCACACCCCCCCAGCCTACAAACCTGCTGCCGAGCAAACAGTGCACTATTTCTGACTGACATCATTTGAGATTCAATCACTTAGTGATTCTCAATTAGAACTTTCTGTTCCATTTCTTCCTCAATTTAAATTACTTTTAATCCTACCAGGCATTACGCTGCTTAACTAGTTGGGTTCAGTTTGGACTGTCATTGTCTGACCTAGACTTCTTAATTCCTGTCCTATTTGAGGCTGTTAATAGACATGAATTATTTGATGCTTCTGTGGATCTGTTAGTTGAGGTGATCACCCATCCCACCAGTTACAAGTAAGGATTAAAGATACACTCTAAGGCTTTTTTTAAATAATCTTAAAATATATAACAATTATAATTATTATTTTTTAGTCAATGCTAAAAAAGGTTTTTTATTAGAAATTTATTCATATAAAATCTGCATGGCTTTTGTTGCTGTGTCACAACCTGAGACAATAGCAAAGTTCAGAGCTGCATGAAAGCCCAAATATTAAAATAGAATTTTGAATGTTGATTTACAAGGGAGAAAAATCAGAGAATCCAGAGAAAAATCCTTTGAAGCAAAGGGATAGAATTAACAAACAAACAACTATACTCACATAAGTCCCAGCTCTTGAATGGAACCCTGGCCTTCAGGCAGTGAGAGGTTTTGCCCTAACTTTATTATACTATAATTACACTGTTTCTTCTTAAAATATTATAATTTTTTTCAGGTATCCTAATTCTATATGGAAATTTGCTGCAAATTTAGTACAACTTCACTCTTTATTGAGAAACTCATTAGAGTCATCTGACATGGTAAAGACAACCTGATCAATAAACTTACAGTAAAAAAATGTATTATTGGGTTATTGGGTTGCAGAAACAAGTTGATTGAACTGGAATTGGAAAGATTATATATACTTGACTTAATTCCACTATTGATTTAACTCACTTTCATGTACATGTATCATTTAATTATCCTGCAGGACATTGTATGTGGAATCTGTCGAGTGCTGGTATCATTTGCTGAAACACATACAAGACAATTACTTTTCCCAGACTCAAATGAAAGACAGTTACTTAGCATGGAGACTATACAAGCTATCTTAGTATGTATCTACTTTATGGGAAACATTATGTACTTGCAGGATTGTGTATACATCATAATTGTGGGCAAGTAGACATTCCTCTCCCTGATTTCCCTTTCCTCCCATCTTCTTTCCTCATCCATCCTTTCTCCCATTTACCCTTTTCTTCTCTCTTTCCTTTTTCCTCTTTCACTGCTCCTCCCACTCCCCTTCTATTCCTCTTATGACTATAAAGGATAAGTAATAGAGCATTAATTATTATTAATAAAGCAATTTATTATTATTATTATTAATAAATTTATTATTAAATTAATAGAACAGTTTTTTTATGTAGCAAATTTACAGTACCATCTTCAATGGCTTCTGCTCTGAACCAGTCAGAAAGGGAGAAAACAGATGCCATCCAATCACAGTGCTTGGATTCAGAAGCCATTTAAGGTGGCTCTATAATTATAGTAATTTTTTCGTGCAAGGCATGGGAACGAATTAAGTGATGGTGTGAGCTTTTAAAGTAAAAAAAATCAAAACAGAAAAATATTTTGAAATTTTAACAGTTTTTTCTTGATTACATTAGGCAACTGACAAAATCTAAAATTTGGTACTATGGAAAACTTTTTATATTTAGAAAAATCAAAATTTCCCAGTAACTTAGATCCTGTAGTACCAAATCTTTTCATTTCTTGTCATACAAAAGATAACCTAGTTACAGGAAACCAAATTTTAAAATATTCACCGTGGAAAACTTGAGTTTTTAATTTTTTAATGAAAAAAATGACCTTTGTTGTGGCTGACGTAGAGCTACTATGGTTACATTATACATGATCAATTTTGCAAAAAGTGAATCCTAAACTCATGATCATGAACTTTTAATGTGGTTATTATCTTATCGGGCATCAACATTTTGGTCTATATTAGCCATATAATGATGTTTCCCATTGTTTGGCATTGGAGCCACCTTAACAGTCATATTGTATGGAACATTTCCACTCATACAAAAACTGCTCCATAACCATGGAAATCATGATTGAGTGACATGCTAAGTTTGTTCTAATTTGTTGACACTTATACAAGTGGTATCAGTCAAACTTTTTCAAATGCATGTAAAAAAACAACTGAAACTTAATTCACATACTTAGAAGCTTATACTATATGTTGAATTTTTTCACATTTATGTGAAAAAGAGCAGGAGGTTTCTCATACTATTTCACATACTCATTTTATAAGTTGAACTTTTTCACATGCACGTGAAATAAGGAATGTATTTTTTCACTAGTATTTCACATGCTTGTGTTAACAATTATACTTTTTCACATGCATGTGAAATAAAAAATTATGCATTTTTCACATATATTTCACATACTTGTGTTAGCAATTATACTTTCTTCACATGCATGTGAAGAAAAAAAATAGAAATTTCACATGCTTTTTCTCACAACAAAATTTCACATGATTATTTTCACATAAATTTCACACACTACCTTCCAGTAGTGCACTGTCACCAGCTCGAGTTCACTGTACACTGTATACAGTGTCTCTGTGAATTTTTTGTTTTGTTTTTCTAACACAGTTGTTTGAGTAACTAATTTCATCTTTAGGAATGTACCAATGCTTCTGGTTGGTATCCTGTAGATGAACAGTGCAGTGAGATGACCTTAAACTTTTGGTACATATTACAGGTATAGTACAAAAAATATATCTTAAAAAAGAAAACAAATATATTTCTGTATGCTTAGTGTTATTTTTCTTATTCTTTCTATATTATATCTACACACCAAACACAATTTCGCTTAACTTTCATTTCCAATGTTATATGCATTACCAAATTTCATGGTGTTCAACTTACCCATGGAGAAAATAATGCCCTGGGATCCCTGCAGTTGCCACATACATAATGTTAATATGTGGCTGTGTTTCCAGTGTGGTTGGTCCTTGTAGTGTAGTGGTAACACGCTGGACTAGTAATTTACCAAAGAATAAAAAATGATGTGAGGGTTTAATTCCCACCAACGGCTTAATGTTATTTTTTCTCTTTATTCTTTCTATTTCTGTATAATTTGCATACTTTAGATGAATACAGAGTTTCACACACTCCAGGATCATTTAATGTTAGAATTATGTACTGCTTAGTTTATAACTCAGTCTACATTCAATAGGTTTTGAACATACATTTAGGTGAAGCATACACACCATTCTGGTGTTTTTGTAAATTTTTAACTCTTCAGCTCAGTGTACTTTGAGTTACAAATTGATGTGTGCAGGAGACTGCTTAGCACTTGAAAAGTTACCTTTGGCTCCACCTTATACATCTCTTACACTTCTCTCATTCTTAGCACCTTATGTTTTACCACTTTAGTTTATTCTTGATTTTAAAGAAAATTTCATATTTGGTTGACACTTTCATCTGCATATAGCATCATAATTATGCGTGCATCCATAACTGAATGGACACATGCCTCATGTTGACCATTTCTTCTTTAACATGGCCAGTTAAAATGTTTTCATACATTTACAATACGGACACTAACTGGCACCTCTCAGACAAAATTAACCAATCGTAAATGATGTAGAATGAAAACAAGGCATTCCAACATTAACCAACCCCAGCCAATCAGGAGTAAGTAGAAAAGCCAAGATCTGAATTATGTCTGACAAAGAACTTTGATATTATCAAGAGACTGTGGGAATGAAACATTGTGATTGGCTGAGTTCAAAATTTTACTGACTGTGATCCTCTATGATTGGCTCAAGTTTTCACTCTAAATCTTGATTGTTTAACTTTGTCTGAGTGGTCCCAGTTACAATGCCTGCACTGTAAGCCTTTAATTAATCCATCATTTTTGAATGATCAAAAAAAACACATACGCTTTCTTTCTTTTCATGTATGTCTGTTAGGATGATATATATTCCCAGGACACAGCAGTACAAATGCGACTACGCACTGCTTATGAACCAGTATTTAATGCACTTTGTCAGGTATGATCTGTCCCATCTTTCTGTAACTTATACTCCTGATATTCTAAACAAGGCCTGATCTTCTCCATTAAAAAAACTTTCTAAACCTCCTTCAATTATAATAAGAAGTGCAAGGAATACAGAGGGGTGCACAAAGCCCTCAAAATCAAAACTTTAATCCCCCCAATCAAAACTTTAGTCCTCCCCAAATTTTTTCCTCTATGGTTCCTAAAGCAGTGATCTTTTTAATGATTTAGCAAAGAAAGAATTTCCAAGAAAATTCATAACACTAAATGGAGAGTTAAATAATAAAGTAAAATCTTGTTGTTAAATAACATTAAAACACTCATGATTAAAGCTTCTGGTCCAATTGGATCGCCCATACACGTCACGTGCATGGACCTTTGTACTTGATAAAGTCCTCCTCACTAGTATTCAAGTGATCTTTATATGAAATCACGAGTGATCTATATAAAGATCACTTGAATACTAACAAGGAATTACTTCATCAGAGACAAAGGTGCATCCAAATTTAGATGACGACTGAGAGCCTCATCAAGGTCCATCTCGCATTCGATCACCAACAACCCACAAATTGCATCAGTAAGCACCTCCATCTTGACTTTTCCATGCGCTTTTTACCATGTGGGAGTCTCTTATGAAGTCATTGTGCATGACAGTGACATTCAATTCTCTATCGAAGAATAAAGGTCCATGTTTGGACACGTGTATGGACAATCTATTGGACCAGAAGCTTATGAATTATTCATGAGTGTCTTAAGTCATTTAAAAATACTCGTGGATCGTGTTTTATATGTTACTTACAGTATCCTATTATTATTTGTAAACAGGTCTTTTTACAAAAAGTACAGTACCCTCCAGACAGTGAATGGAATGGCTATAGTTCAGGTAACTTTGAAGAAAAGAATTGTGACTTGCAGAAATGACTTTCTTTTATCTTTTCATTAAAGAACTTTTATCCTGGTAAACTTATATTTTATCATTGCAGATGAAAAGGAGCAGTTTCGATATTACAGACAGGATGTGTCTGACACCATGGTAATGACTAGAAAAAAAGTTTTTTGTGATTAACATAATAGGCCAAAGGAAACAAAATCTGTAGTTACATTGTAGGCAGAAGTCTTTGGGTTTGTTAGAAAATGAAAATATTGATATCTGGTACAGGATTCCTAGTAAATTTTTAGCAACAGTGCAGGTAAAAAAGCAATTTATTTATTGTGTTGGACATGCAGAGAGTGACTGTTCTCCCTACTAGACAGAGGCTCATGATTAAAGCAGTCGACACCAGATTGAATTGGAATATAACATGTTGATATTTCCATAATATTTCAGACTATTAAAATACAGTAGCCTCTGTTACTATACATATAAACTTAGCTAACAGGGCAGTAGCTGTCACTCGGGAAGTGGTTCAGTCACCACTCAGGAAGTGGTCCAGCTGGGAAATTCAGAAAAAGTAAAATATAAAGCTCTAAGCAAAGAGTGGTCTGGTTAAAACCAGACTAACCATGCACACCATTGGCTACAGCCCTGGTAAAGGTGGTTAAGGTGATCTGCGAAACACAACTATTCAACTTTAACAAGATCAGTTTTCAATGATCAGCCCCTAATATGAATGAAGGTGTCATAATGAGATTGTCACTTATCTTGCCAGATGTACATATACTGTGTAACAGGACCACTACTATTACAGCAGTTACATCAAACACTTTCATCTTTATTATCTGGTGAATCTACCCCTACTTGGCAGGTAATACTAGACAAGTGGATTATTTTCTTTTAGAGTGTCTACAGGTCTGTCTGTCTGTCTGTCTCTTTTAGGCCAGTTTACATGGTAAAACGTTTCTGATATCATGCCTACCACATCCTAAAAAGCTCCTCAGGACTCAGATTTTTCAAGTCATTTACACTTGAGGAATCAAACATAATATCTTTAATACAATTCCAAGTGACAATTGCACATTAAATACTCCTTAAGACTATTGTTGTGTATAACAAGAAAAGAAGTTGTAGCATTTTAAAACATGATCATGAGAATCAAAAGTCAAAGTGTCAGCAGATTGCATTTGACAGTTGTAAGTCAAAAAGCATACTGCAGTGTAAATCGGCCTTTATTTGCTAGTCTTTGTTTACCAGTTTGTCTGTCTGTTAGACCACCTTCTAGTTACTCCTGAATACAAATTCCAAATATGAAATCTAAAAAAGTAAAATAAATGTGCTCTATATGATTTGTTTCATCCAGTCTGTAGAAGCCACATTATATCTTGTACAATCGGTATCAGAAAACGTGGAACCAGAAGAAGAAGTCTTTTTGCCTGCAATTCTCTCACTGCTACCAAAACTACCATCTCACCCCAGAGTCTCACAAACAGCTCTAGTAATGGTTGGTAAGTCATTAATTTTATATCTTTGCTTCTGTTGTGGAAGTAGTTTGGATGTAACTGTACTTAATTGTAAATGTAGATGTTTCAAAATTTAAATTGACTCTTCCTTACTTCTTTCCTTGCTTGCTTCCTTCCTCACATGTTTCTTTGCTTGCTTCCTTCCTCACATCTTTCCTTGCTTGCTTGCTTGCTTGCTTGCTTGCTTGCTTGCTTGCTTGCTTGCTTGCTTGCTTGCTTGCTTGCTTGCTTGCCTGCCTGCCTGCCTGCCTGCCTGCTTGCTTGCCTGCCTGCTTGCTTGCTTGCTTCATTCCTTGCTTGCTTGCTTCATTCCTTGCTTCCTTGCTTCATTCCTTGCTTCCTTTTCCATCCATCCATCCATCCATCCACCCATCCATCCACACACCCTCTCACCTACCCATCCACCAATCCATCCATTCATTTATTATTAAGTGCAATGCTGAAGACTGCCATTCTTTTTGTAATAAATAGGATCATATTCTGAATGGTTAAACTGTCACATAGAACAGCTAAGATCAGTGTTACCAGTATTGTTAAGTGGTCTTACTCAAGATAACCTAGCTTCTGCCTCAACACAAGCACTCAGAGGTATATGTGAAGAGTGCGTACAGGATCTTGATCAAGATATCCTACAAGAGATCCTATCTCATTGCCAGGTATGGAAAACCTTAAGGGTTTCTTATTAAAACAGGGACTGTAAAACGTATAAAAAAGGATGACAGTTGGAGATCTGAATTGACATATATAGACCTTTACAACACTAGCGTTATGTTGAACAATGTTTAATTTATTGGGGAAACGATTCTACTATCAAATTTGTCACATAGAAAATAGCAAGATTGGAAGGTTTCATAAGGATTGGCCATAAACTGAGGAAGATATGAATTTTTTACTGTTTTCCATTTGACAAATTTGATGGTAAAGTCTTTTTCCCGATAAATTAAATATTGTACAATGTAACAGTGTGATAAGGGTCTATTCTTATTGAATTTTGCATGTATGCTGCATGCATTGCTTTTAAGTAGAGATCATTTCTGTACTAAAAGGTACATTTTTTGGCATTATTTCTTTCCCTCCAGTCTCAGGGACAGATCCAGGTGTCCTGCAGTGCACCTGACACTCCCATACACCTCACTTACTCTTACATATTTAAGAAGGATTTATGACATAATGACATCAATATAATTATACATTTCTTCATTTGGGACATCGCCTTAACAAATTCCTGCATCTGGGACACCTCCTTAACAAATTCCTGCATCTGGGACACCCCTTAACAAGTTCCTGCATCTGAGACACCCCCCTTAACAAACTCCTGCATCTGGGACACCCCCTTAACAAGTTCCTGCATCTGGGACACCCCCTTAACAAATTCCTGCATCTGAGAGACTCCCTTAACAAATTCCTGCATCTGGGGACACCCCTTAACAAGTTCCTGCATCTGGGGACACCCCCTTAACAAGTTCCTGCATCTGAGAGACCCCCTTAACAAATTCCTGCATCTGGGACACCCCTTAACAAGTTCCTGCATCTGGGACACCCTTAACAAGTTCCTGCATCTGAGAGACCCCCTTAACAAATTCCTGCATCTGGAGACCCCTTAACAAGTTTCTGCATCTGGGACACCCCCTTAAAAAATTCCTGCATCTGGGACGCCCCCTTAACAAATTCCTGCATCTGGGAGACCCCCTGACAAAATCCTGCATCTGGGACACTCTTAACAAATTCCTGCATATGGGACCTTCCCTTAACAAGTTCCTGCATCTGGGACACCACCTTGACAAATTCCTGTATCTGGGACACCCCCTTGACAAATGTCTGCATCTGGGACACCCCTTAACAAATTCCTGCATATGGGACCTCCCCTTAACAAGTTCCTGCATCTGCCCCTGACTCTTCAACTTCAAATGTCAGATTTTAGATCGTCCATCATCATCGTTTTTGTAATGATAAAATAGATGTATATATACTTTGTTAATAATAATGTACTTTGTTAGAGATGAATTGATATATGTGCATTAAAGGCACGTAAGAAACTTATTTAGTGCAAAAATGGACAGAAATGGCTCATTCAATTTTAATCATAAGTAGAATTATGCTTGATTTTAACCAGAAGGCTATCTAAGTTAATCCTTATTTTATGTCGAAAAATATTGAAGTTTTCTTAGCTCTTCTTTTTGTGTTATTTCTTTAGGCTGCCCTCACTGGATCTGTCATCAAGGTATTTAATTAGATATTTAAATGTTTGTGTCATCTCTTTCTGATATTTTTTGCCTTCCATTTTATTTTAGCCACAAAATATTTATGCTTCCTCTTGCTTTCTCTCCTCTTCCCTGCTCTGTCTCACCCCATCCCATCCCAACCCTTTTAATTTTCAGCTACGTGCTGGCTAAAGTCTTGTTTACATAAAAATAGAGTACAGTAACCCTAGTGTCTTATACACGTTCATTCCAAAGCTCTAACATGTTTAAACGTCATTTATTTCCTTAACTGCTTAGGAAACTTGGGTGACCATAGTCCGTAGTTAGCCCACAAAGATTGTCCTACTTTAATGACAATCTACAGTAATGTCTTGTTTCTACTAATTCAGGATAAAGAGCGTCTACGCTGCATGGAATGTATTGGCTACACGTTGTCTGTTCAGTCTCATTCAGTAGTCATGGAGAAGCTTCAAAATGCAGTTGGACCGTACTTACAGCTGTTGTCACAATTAGTTTCACAACAGGTAGAGGCCCTCGCACGCTAGAGGCCGTTAAGCAGTAACTCAAGTGTCCCAGAGACATAAAGCATTAACAAAATCATATTCAGTACAAACGAAGAAACATGTACAGTGTAGCAGACATTGATAGCGACAACATGTAGCAGAAACCAAGTCAAATAGTGTACATACATTGGAAAACCCTGCTAAAACATGTCCCATTGACATCAATTTATGTCCCTGGACATGTTTCTGCTGCATTTTCTATTGTATGTATACTATTTGATTTTGTTATGCTGCTACATGTCATCACTATAAATTGTGTGGACAGGACATGAACTGATGTCACTGGGACATGTTTCTGCTGCATTTTCTAATGTATGTACACTATTTGATTTTGTTATGCTGCTACACGTTCTCACTATAAATTCCCACTACGTGTTTTTTCATTTGTACAGCATATGATTTCATTAAACGCTTCACATCACCTCTGGGACAAGTTCCTGCTTAATGGCCACTAGTATGCGAGCACGTTATACAGCTTTTATTTCTTAACTTTAGCAAATTCAGCAATAGAACTTTCCGAATTTGCTTGCGTAACCATTAAACAATGGTTCCAACATCAGAACTTGATAAATACAGTAAATAAGAGCATCAAGTTACCATTGTCTTGGAACCATTGTTCAGTAGTCTAAAGCCAATTCCTTAAAGGAAGGTGGGGACACTTCTGGTGGGGACACGCTGCAACAATTCCCCTCGTTTGTACTATAGAATTCTTGTGAAAAATCTTGTCCCCGTGACAGAATTTGGTCCCTGCAACAGGTTACACAAATTTAAACTAGTTTGTGTTTGCGAAGCATGCAATACACACAAGAAGACGTGTTGCAGCATAGTGTCGCCTATTGTGCACCGTCCTAAAGGCTATTGTACCATATTTTTAATTATAAACATATAAACATTAAGGTTGGACAGAACGATGGCTCGAGCAGCAAGAGTTGTTATTATAAACAAAGAAAGTACCTTCATTGATTTGTCATCCTCTACAACTTTTTGCTTTCAGCCTTCAAAGGAACTCAAACCAAGACTAGAGTTTTACCTTAAGATGTTTGCTGTGCTGTTTAAGTGCCTTGTCCCAGCAGTCATCGCACCAAACAACACCCATCCCGTGAGCAAAACATTCACATTCACTCATTTTTCGTTTTTTTTTTTCTTTTTTTCTTTTTTCTTTTTTTTTTCTCCCCCCCCCCCCCCCCCCCCCCTCCGAACGAAGAACTAAGCGCCTTATTCGCTTTTATGACATTGGCGGCAGCCATGTTGGCTGAAACGATAGACTTTCATCTCGGTACAGCTTCTCTTTGGGGGATTTCAGTACGAGTTTACTGGGGCCCAAACAAAGGTTTTTATTCTCATGTAAATCAACCTACCGGTGATCTCATGCTCTCATTTCCGGTTTCTATTAGCCAATCAGAGGTGTTTTTGTCGCATTGCCAAAATTTCCATATTTACTTCCATTTGGCTGTATAGTTTCTTCAAAATCTTTGCAACAAATTCCGCCCTTTTTCACACGTATTTACAACCCCTATGAATGGAATTAGTTTACAGTCCGTTATTTTTGGTGGTTTCAGTAAGAAATGTTTGAAAAGGAGAAAGTATTAGGAACTGTTGATTTTGACAACCAATACTTTGCGCGCTTGAATGCGAGATCATCTGGCTGGCTGCCGTCGTAAAAGCGAGTGGTCTTCTGCTTAACGCACAAAGAATTGTTGACAGGGACCGATCGTTAATTACGTCATTGGGGGGGGGGGGGGGAAGTGGTTTCGGGGTAAAAAAGCGAAATAAGATTTTTATCTCCCCTAAAAAATCATTCAATAGAAAACGTACCCCTCCGATTTCAACCGAATGTTAAAATGTACCTCCCTCCGTTTCCACCGCCCCCCAATTAAGAACGTAATAAACGATCGGTCCCTGCAAATGCACAAATGTCAAATGTACTGCTTTTTAAAATCAATATACTAATTCTCTTCTCCTACATGTATGTTTCCCAGTTTTTAATTTAAAAAAAAACTTAACCTTGCTTAAGAGAATTACATCGTTACCTGGCTAACAAAGAGCACTGAGTTGTCTTATGAGTGAGAAACATGACTCTAAAATGGCTTCTGTATTCAAGCATTGTGATTGGATGGTGTCTGTTTTCTCGCTCTCTCATTGGTTCAGAGAGGAAGCCATTTAAGAGTTCCCTCACCGTACATTTCCCACTCATACGAAAAGTGCTCTAAAGTCCCGTTCAAACGAGAGCGCAATTCAATGCAAGTTAAAAGTGACATAGCTTCGTTTACCAAACTGTTATTTTTAAGGAGTAGTTTTAACTCCATTTGAAAAGTTAAATTATCAAGTCACACCTTAATGGCAGTTAATTTAACTCTTCAAATGGAGTTATATTAAAATAGTGGAGTTAAAATTACTCCAAAAAAGGAGTCATCCTATACCTTTTTTTAACTCCACTTTTGGAGTTAAATCAACTCCTTAAAAATAACAGTGCATTCAATCGAACACAATTCGCCTCAACATGACTCAACTTACGAAAAAATTTAAGCATTCCAAGTTCAAATTTATCTCAAATCAACGCAAGCTACCTGCTTTAGGCTCATAAATTGATTTCAAAGGATACACAATTTCAAATTTGCGCTGACTTGTTTCTCGTTTAAACAGGGCTAAGAAATCTTACATCTTACATCTTACACTATTTATCATCTTGCTAACTGTTGCGTGTTTTATTAAAGGCAGCTGTTGTTTTAAAAGAAGTCTTGTCTTCATTAAAAGCCCTGGACTCATGGATACGGGATAATGACATAGCGCAGGTAGTTTTATAAACATTTATCTTCATTATTATCTTGCTTGGTTTCACAGACAAATGTGATACGAAATTATTTTATTGCATTTTTCATTTTTCAAACATTTATGATATATTCGGTCTACCTGTTGCTCATTGATTTTTTTGTAGGACGTTTGTCTTTGTCTCGAGCGAGCCATAGACACGATAAGAGACCACATGGGACCTCTTGTACCAGAGATTGCCCAACTTATTGTGGACTTTTTCTCAGTGTTACCTCAAAGTTGTCTTCTCGACACGGGAACCATGGTAATAATTGACATCTTTTCTCATTTTTTATTCCCATTTTGTTTTCATTTCTAAATTTCAATTTGTTTAAACAGTGTCTTTATTTTCTTCCTTCTTCCTATTTTTTCTTTCATTTTATTTCTGTCTATCATTTGTTTATTTACTGTCTTCTTTTCTAATTTGCTATGAACTACACATTTGTATGAGCTTCTTTATCCAAACTCTTTTTTCATTCCCACTTTTTCATTTATCTCTTCTTTCCTTTTTTGGGTTATATTCCCAGAGATTCTTTTTTGAGTTTTTCTGTGTATTTTTATCAATTTTGTTTTATATATTTCACTTTTTTATTCGTTTTCTATTCCTAGTTTGTTGGCATGTATGGAGGTGAAGAACCACACGTGGCTACTATATCATTAACATTCCAAAGACTATCGTCTGTTATACTACAGCTACTTCAAACCAGTAAGAGAAATATTCCCAAAAATACTTCACGCACTTTTAGAAACAAGTGTAGCTTGGATGGTTAGTGCACTGCCTGCTAAGCAAGAGGTGGATTGGTTGGTTAGTGCACTGCCTGCTAAGCAAGAGGTGGTTTAGTTGGTTAGTGCACTGCCTGCTAAGCAAGAGGTGGTTCAGTTGGTTAGTGCACTGCCTGCTAAACAAGTGTGGCTTGGTTGCTTAGTGCACTGCCTGCTAAGCAAGAGGTGGTTTAGTTAGCTAGTGTAGTGCCTGCTAAGTAAGAGGTTGGTTTGGTTGGTAAGGCAACCACCTTAAGATCTAACCCTTACTTTATTCTGTTGGATGCATGAATAGAAGAATAAATGAATGGATGAATGAATGAATGAATGAATGGATGAATGAATGATGGACAAGATGTAGATCAGTGGATGATATGTAAAGGCCAATTTACAGGTACAACTTTTCCCAGCTGCAACTGTCACATGCAATCTGCTGACTCGGATGCTACAACACTCTAAATCCTCCTTACGACTGTCGTATACGACAAAAAAGAAGTTGTAGCATTTTAAAACATGATTTAAAACCTTACAACAATCAAAAGTCGTGGCGTCAGCCAGTTGTATCGTGTAAATCGGGTTTTAGAAGAATGTCGATTTGCTCCCTAATGTCAATTCATTTTATAACTACAAACATTGTCGAGAACTGATGCAATGAACAAAAGTGAACACACTAAACAAATAGACACTGCATCGTAAAACAAATACTACCGAGGTCTATTAATTGAAATGTGTAAATATTTTGATCTAGGGAAAAAAATATTTATATGACTAACGTGAAATTAGACACTTTCCAGAGGGGGAGGGGTGGTAAGATTACATTCCCACCGCTTGGCTATCTGTAGCCTGCTAATTCTTAAACTTGTATGACCTCCAGATCTTCAAGAACATCCAGACATCCTTCAATCCTACATGCAGTTCGTGGCTAGAGTAAGTGTTCAGATATTCAAGATGTTTAGTAAAGGCTATAGTTTATTCAATGTTGATTTATTAACGAATGAAATGAGAGTTGTAACGCTGTTAAAGAATACTGAAGTTTCAAGTGCTTGTCCTTCGTCGGAGTAAAAATCCTAAAAAGGGCAAGCTCTAGAAACGTCAGTATAGTTAAGGTGACTGGCCACTATTGACCAAAGTCATGAAAAAACTTTTAAACAGCAATTTTCCGAAGCGAAATTTAATGCTGAGTTCAAATTTGA
>JANTNT010028782.1:0-12915 GCA_024752375.1 Entacmaea quadricolor | reverse complement strand
AATGGACCCCTCCCCTGATCATTTATTTTGCTGGTAAACATGTGACCAGCCCCAACCAGGGTCTTTTTCTCCCTCAGAAGGGAAAGGAAAAGAGACTGGGAATGAGGTTGAGACCAAGGGAGCAAGGTAATGGCCTGTCTTATGTCAAACTAACCAGTTCCTTTATGTGTTCATTGGGCTACCTGTTGTGCATGTGCAACATTTGCTTTTTGCTGAACAGGAGAGAAGAAAGATGAACAAACAAACTGGTCTTGCCACTGAAACCCAGGATGGTTCAATTGGTTGGACAATTGTCTATTGTGTGTGCAGGTCTTGGTTTTGAGCCCCAGCTAGACCAACATTTAGGGTCTTAAATTAACTGAGGAGAAATTGCTGCCTTTGTAATAAGATATAAAAATGGCTAGACTTTCCAGTGGCCCAGATGATCACTTTTATATATGGTGGTCCCATCTCTCCATGCTAACAACCAAAATTGGAGGGTTGTAAAAAGAACAACTTAGGATACTTTAAACTTAGGATACTTTAAACTTAGAAACTTTGGTGGTGAGCATCCTTTGTCTGAGCTCTGTCCAGCTGAATTCAGACCTTCAGAAGAAACTCAAAGTCAACCAGAGTCAAAGATTTGTTGTATTTTGACAAGCATTTCCCATTGTATATGACTTAAGGCAATGACCAATGCTAACCAAAATAGTTGACCAATAATTCCTTTCATGGAATGCAATCAACTCAGCTGGGTACTAATGATTAATTTTCTTAGTGGGATTTGTGGGATATATTAAGGGTTTCTTAAGGGATGGGCTGTGGTGTTGTGTCTAGTAGGGGACCTCATGTCTTACTGTACTGGACCTGTCCTGAGGGCAAATCAGTAAATAATAATTATAAAAATTCAGTAACCAGCTGTTTAGGACTTTTATTGCAATATTTTCTCATTTGTACCATCTCACATCAAGTTTATTTTCAACAGCTTCCAATTCAAAGAGTTAACAGTCATTTTACTCCAGAATTAGGATCTGTAAAATGTGAATGTCCAGGCAAATGTAAGCTGAAATGATTCTTTTTCATAAATTGATTATTTAATCATTGAAATTTGATTGTTTTCTTACACCCATTTCCATAATTATGTGATCCAAACAATGTCAGATGTCCAGACATGTTTTCTGGTGTTTTAGGCTCCTGCCAATTAACTTACTGTGATCTTAGGTAGTACAGTAATAGGTCTTTTACAACAACAGGTCACATGGTACAAAACCCGACTTGCTGGATGGCAAGCTGCACCCCAGAACATCAAAAACAAAGAAAAGTCAAGGTTGGCTTGTTGAAGTCACTTTGTTCTGAAGGCTGTCACATTCTTTTTCCATCCAGCATGGTGGATTTTATTCCATGTGATCGGTTGTTGCAGAAGCTAAAAACAACCAAAGCTATAGTTCTATGACTGTTGGTCACATAAGAATGAAAATGAGTTTGATTTTTTTTATGTTCCATAAAATGGAAAATTTTGTTTTGTCTTGCAGACATTGTACGTTTTGACAATTCCTATAGCTGGGTTACAAAAAAGACTGTAGAGTATCGAATAGAAGTCGGTGTATCCAAAGAATCCCAAGATGAGTAAAACCCTGTCATCATTAGGACATTTAGAAAATGAATTTCAACTGGTCTTGAAACAAAAGTTAATAAATATAAAGTAATATTATGGGTTAATGCAGGCATTATGGATGGGCATTATGAAGCTTTAGTAACTGAGCACTTACCATTAGGGTAAAAGAAAAAGCATTAAGGGAATAGGGTTGTGCAGCTTCTGAGGTTAAACAGAGAAAACTATGAGGGGTAAAAACTGGGTTTTGTAGAACCAGGCAATGTTTCTTACAATTAATTTACAATGCATTGGTTTTTGGTAAATTGTCACAACTTTGTTGCAACTTCTGTTGTTGATCAGTTACTATAGTATTGAAAAGAAAAAAGTTACATAATTATAAGCTTTAAATTCTAATATTCTTGCTTTACTCCCACTTTAATGTCTTGCAAATTTTCTGTCACAAACTGTAGAAAGTATTTAATATTCAGTTTCAGCTACAACTTGTATCACAGTACGTAGAGTGCATGCCTTATATCCATGAAACAAGTACTAACTATTCAATGCAGACTAGCAGTTATCAGCTATTTTGTTATTCAATAACTAAGAATTTACTCAGGCATAAACTAAACAAAGAAAGACAAAGACCACTAGATACTTTCCTATTGTTTTTGGCACTGTTCTGCTTCAGTGATACCCACTAGTTTGTACATAATAGTGCAATCAGATATATATTTTAATATAACTTGAAAGTTTTATTTGGCTGATGTATGGCGTGCACTCTGGCATTGCAAGTTACAAGAAAACAAGTATTATGGCCTCAAATTATAGGAGATAAGAATATGTTATTCATTAGGATGATAATTATTTATAATTGCAATTGTTTTATATTATTTATTATCAGATTATCCTATACATGTATTGCACTAACAAACACAAAATACTTTTAATAATCAAATCAAACAATCCACATAATTTTTGTACAGTTTTTTGCATATTTTTTTAGTTCATTCAATATATAATAGCAATATCTTTTAATTAGAATATTATTTAAAATATAATAATTATGTTAAAGTTCACCATTTAATTTATTACGATTACAATTCTAGTCTTGCATGAACAAACATTGTTATTTGTTGATAAAATAAAAGGGTTAAAAAAGGGAAAAGTTGCTTTACTTTATATCAAACAAATGTTACAACAATGTAATTTTAGCTTGATATTTTTACTTATGTTTATGTAACTCTTTTAATCTATTCAATAACATCTCTGCATTGTTGTTCCTTTGATCTGTAGTCATGTTGTCCCAGGCTGCTTTACTAAGTTCATGTCCAAACAGTGTTTGTTCTGCATTCTTATACTCTTCTCTCGTTATATTGAATACTTTCTTTGCCATGTCTTCCAACTCTTCCTTTTGGTGTATTGTGCCATGTACCACTGATATAAAAAGTATATGGATAAACACAACATCTGTTATACTGATAGGTAAGCAAATCTAGTGGTTGATTTATATGATGGAAGGGTCCATGAGTGCCCTCCCTTATTACTTTTTAAAAAATGGTTCATACCTTGCCTGCATCCATTGTAAAGTGGATGGAAACAGGAGGTTGCTAAGCATGAAAGAAAAGTAAAAATTGCACAAGGCATAGCCGAGTTCAACTCCAGTTTCTTGAGTGAAATGGATATACTTGGGAGGTTGCTTAAGTACAGCTAGAATTGTATCAGCTATGCCTTGTGCAACTCTTAACTTCTTTCATTCATTTCATGATTGATGCATACTAAGCATGAACCTCTTCTTTTATAACAAAGCAATTTTTTCACAGAAAGAGAGAATAACATGAGCATCCAGACCATTAGAAAAAGTGTTTCATGGTTACCAGTAATTAGCCATTCAGAGTGTGCCCTTTTGAAATTGTTACAGGGCAAGCTATATAATATAGTACATGTACCTGTGTCATATTACAAACTTACGTTGATTCACTCCATCTGTAGCTTGACTTAGTAAATCTTTGAGTACACCTTTTACTTCATCTTCCTTGGATAATGAAGGGACAACTGTTGAAGACACTGGCATTGTTGGTAGACTAGCTGACATGGCAGCAGATGGAATAGGAGTATGTCTTGCTGGACCTGCATTGAGTTTTAATCTTGCTAATTCTTCTTGTAACTTTCTTATCTCTGAGCTCATTTGTTGTTCTATGCTGTGTCTTGTTTGAAGTTCTTGAGCAAGTTGTTGTTCTAGAGATTTAATCTTGTCTGCCTGGGCTTGCATGTCTTTGTTGAAAGCATTTGTTAGAGCTTGTTCTTCATCTTTTTGTTTTTGAATTTCTTCCTTCCTTTAAGAATGTGGAGAAGAAAATCAGAAACTCACATTTCACACCCTACTGAAGGAGAAGGGGGTCTCCTTATTTTAAGTTTGGACCATTTTCTCTAACAGATTTGTAAATCCAATAAGTATGTCAATTCTGATCAGGGTCCAGCTGCTGGAAGTCTATCTAGTTTATATCTCACCTTCTCTGTTGCTGCAGATGAAGTCTCTCCATCTCTATAGCTTCTCTTGCTGCATGTCTGTCCTCAGGCCTTTGGCATCTTGCTGGTTGTTCCTGGAACCACCATGTCCATGGCTGTGTTGCACCTATTGCTGAATTTGGTGTTATGAGAGATGTAAAACAACAAAGACAATTAGCCTGACTTCAGTGTTCACTCACTCACTGACTGACTGACCCACACACACAAACATACATTCATTTAATCAGGCTTTTCAGGCCAATTTTACACTGTTTGGACTTTTGAGGGCTGTAAACTGCAGCTTACAATCATGAGAAATGCAGAATAGGATTAGTAAATTATTTTTCCAATGTATAAAGTGTATGCTGTTGAGCCAGGAGACAATCCCCACTCTTACTCAAATAATTTAACAGGTTCTTTAATGTCCCCATCTACAAGTTAAGGAAGGGATGAGAGACAGGGCCTATGGTTTAAAGTCCTTATCCAAGAAGACTTGAAGATCTAACTGAACAGACTTATAGATAACAAAAAAATGTTAAGGTGCACTTAAAACTTTGTGTGAAGAAAGGTACTGCCATTTCTTGTTTTGTAATTAAAATAAATGGTACATTTAATCTTAGACATGTTTCGGCAGTTCCTGCTGCCATTGTCAGTGAAGAATTTAAAAGAAATGGGTATGAAAACTACTCTAGAATCCTTCCTAAGTGGCTATGCCTAAGTAAAATCTGTCCACAACAACATTAAATAGATGATATGCCACCACACAGAAACACATTTTTAGTTGTATTTAAATCATAAATACTTACTGGCAACAGGGTCAACAAGTGGTAACTCAGAACCTTGGATATTGGAATTATTCACCAACTCCTTCCATCTTGGCATAAAATTTTTATCAATCTGTGAACATATGCAATGTTTTATTTCTTCATATTAATTATTTTCAAAGCATGAATGATGCTTCTTTTACAGTTTCTGAGTACTTCTCTAACTAAAGATAATCACCATTTGTTTTGTATTATCAAATTCATGAATAATTAATGAAAACACAATAGAACCATTAGTGTGTAGTCTTTAAATCAGCAAGTTGGTGAAATCATCCTGATTTGCATATACTTTAACTTGGATTTTCTCAGCCAAATTTGCTAGTATCTTGAAAATTTTAGTAGAACATGAAATAAATAACCTCTACACTTGATAAGTCAGAGCTAGTATTGTTAGTTGCAGTCGCTATCTATCGAGCATGCACTCTAGCAACCACATGTTCCCAGGTCAGCCTTTTTTGTTTGTTGCTCTTTGTTTGCCCGTTGTATAATTAAACAGCCACAAACCTTGAGTTTAGACGTGTCTACTCTAATTACTGGTGCAGATAAAACATTTGTGGTTGACCTTTATGGGCATTAAAAAGTCTCGCCTGTGGCTCAATCTTAAGGTGCCCATTAAGATCTCCTGCTCATATTATTTTTATCTATTAATTAAATGCATAAAGTGAAACAAAACCTAATAGTTACTAGAGTGTAATAGTCAAATAGAAATAAAGGAATTAGTCTCCTGATGTGTACTAGACTTGCTCCAAGTCGGCCTCTCAACGGGTGCTGGAGAGTGAGCGAGCGAGCAATCGAGGTAATCTGAGGTTGGACAACCCAATCAAAACATTTTAAAGGACTTTGAGAAAGTCTAATGTGTACTACATTCAGTCTAACATTTATTTCACAGGTTAAATGAAATCACTCTGACTACAGACCAAATTGAAAAGGACGTTTTAGACCTGTAATTATATACAGGGTACATCATACATGTAAGCCTCATTTCTGTGCTGGTAAGGAAAGATCACTTGGATGATTCTATTTTTATAACAACAGAGTTGATGTTTGCAGGTGCAACTGTTTTTGACCTGACTCAGTGTCATTTTAGCCCAAGTGAAGCAAGGGTTAAAATGTGCACTTAGAAGGGCCAAAAATATAGTTACGCCCAAGAACATCAACTCTATTACTATAATTATCATATTTTTTAGAGCATTCTAAGGAATTATAGACTCTCTTTTATGATTCATGGAAAATAGTGGGCTAAAATTTTAGAGTTAGGTTAGGACTGATTTGTTCATTTTAGCCTGTAAAATACCCCACAATGCCCTATAAAAATATTATAATTGCTGTTTGATTGTGTGGCTTATTATGTAACTTGCATATAATTACAGCTGTAAATGGCTTTTAAAAGAAAATTCATGTGGTCAATTATGTACCTCATCCTGAAACTGTCTTGTCTTTAACTCCTTTGATCCCTTTACTAGTGCTTCTTCAACATCTTTTCCCTGAAAAAGGAAGAGAGATGTGCAGTGGTTTCAATAGAAGGTGGCTACCGGCAATGAATCGCCGGCTACTTCACTCCTGACTGCCAGCTATTTTGTGATCAACAGTCCCAATAAATAATAAAAATGGTAGTAAAATTATTGCGCACAGCCGCCTACATATTTGACCCATCTGCCTACTCCAGATATTATTGAACCCTCTGGATGTGTCATTCATCCCACACTTTAAAGGTTGCATTGTTTGAAGAAAAATAAGGGAGCATTCATTTTTTAGAAGAGGATGGGCCAGAGGAATCTAGGGGAGGGTCCCCAATTATTTATTAGTAGCAAAAGGGGGGGTTCATCATTATTTTTCTTCCTGAAAAAAATGTGGGAGTAAAACACACTGCCATGTGAGGAGAGGGTCATGACTTTATAACCCTACTTTTGGGGAGGGTCACAAAATTTTTACTCAACATCCAAAGGGATTTCTCCTGCCCACACCCCTCCCTTTATAAAAAATGAATGCTCCCCAAGTACAATTATTTACTTACACTGTTACAATTTAGAATCTTTTCTTTCAATAATATCAAAAGAACTACAGCAAATGTTGGAATACAGTTTAGATTTTGTAGTTTAATACTCAGAACATACTGATCCCAGATGTAACAAACAACATCCATTGGCAAATAACCTGCAATATAAAGTCAAAATAGCTTTAAAATAATTCACATATTTTTTACAAAATAAGACGTTGTGTGTTAAATCTGAATTTTGTTCAAACACATTTAGTTTCAATTTTCTTACCAACAAAAAAGCTTCTTAAATAGGATCTCATCAGAGAAGCCAGGCAGGCAGGCAGACTTGAAGTATTATTTCCTAGGAAATATGAATTTTAAAATCTTAGTTGCAATCATTGATAAGCACTCAAAATGCCTTCAAAAAACTCAAGGTCAACCAATTTACATTGTGTTTTGATTAGCATTTCCTGTTGTATGACTTAAAGGCCATGACCAATACTAACCAAAATAGTTAACCCAAAATTCCTTTTGTAGGATGCGATCAACTCAGCTTGCCTGGATTACTTTGACATTCACTAGTTTTGTTTAAATTAGGGATAATTATCACAAAATGAAACTACTGATAATGGAGAATAAGAATAATAGAGAATAAGAATAATAGAAACCTAACTCACCTTGAGAGTATGATGTTACTAGTGACGTAGCAAGTTGATGATCTTGGGACTCCAATATGGTTGCCATGGTAGCTCCTACTTCCTTAAGTGCTGCATGAAATTCCTGTTAGGTTGAAAATCATATAGCATTTATAAAAATATCAAGTATATCTAGGACAATGCAATATTGTATTAATAGGATTTCAAAAATAAATTTAACATATGGATGATTAAAGGAATTAAGGGAAACAGCTGTCATGTACTACAGTACATTTCAAAGTAATCTCTCTTATAACAAGTTTGAACTTGTAAAATTAAACTTGACCATTTTATTTTTGATTCAAAACAACTTGGTGCTTCCTCTATAATAATTTACAACAAATAATGTGCTCATTTTAATCAAGCTTGAAGTCTGTCATTTGCACATTTGCTTTGGTATATGCATTAAGTCCCATTCAAATGATAATGCAAGTCAACAACACTGAACTTGTCTTGTTTGAATGTCAACTTGTGATGACTTGCAATACCTTGTGTTGCCTTGTGATAACTTTAATCTTTTCTGAGTCATTCAAACTTGAAGAAGAAAACATATCTTTAACTTAGAAAGAATGGCATTCAGCATGTTGGAAAACAGCTACAAAATTTTGTGCTTAAGCCCTGTTCAAATGAGAATTCTAGTCAATACAAGTTTACTTGTGGTAATTTGTGGTTACTTGTGGTAGTTTTGACATACCTTTGTTCCTGAATCTTTCATGTATGTAGGTCTTATCTCCATAAAAGTGAAGAATACTTCAATAAAATGAGCAACAATAGTATCAAGACTATCACCTTGACAACCCTCTTTATATGTACAGGTTTCCTGCACTATAACCTTAAGAAATGGAATTATCAGAAGGTAGTCTGTGTCACCAAGGGGTTCTATGAGATGTTTGTAAATAAGACAGTTCTTCATGACATAAGCAATAATAGACATTTGCAGATTATTAAGTCCTTGAAAAGTTGGCTCTAAAGCCAGAAAGGCTTCACATCTTTGTGCAATAGCATTTTCTAGTGTCGCAATGTTGAGTTTTGAACTGTTCTTTTGCTTGTTCATGTAATTTTCTCGTATTTTAGGATTAGCAAGAAACATTTCCCATATGACTTTTCTAAGCCTTGGAGGTAACGGTCGATTGAGACAAGACAAAACTTTGTGCCTCATATCAGGCCATTTTTGAAGAAGGTTTGCACAAGCATCGTAGGTGGAGTCCAACACAAGTTGTGTCTTTGACTTAGTATTTGAAGGATTCATTAATTCTTCCATTATACTTTCATTTATTTGTTGATCAAGGATTACAGACACCCTAGCAACCAACTCACTATCCCTTAAACTTGTTCTTACAAGTTTCGATGCTCGATCTAAAAACAACATTTTCTCAGAATCGGTGAGGTCTGAGAAATAAGAAACGTGGTTCTCTGTTAGCTGTTGTTGTACTGCTTCAAATAATTCCGACACCAACTCTTTCCACTCTTCAGAATTGGATAAATTCTCCTTTGCATGTGAGAGCCATGATGGAATTTTACTTTTTGTTGTGCTCGCCATGTTGGTTTTTGGACTGTTTCCAATCTTCGCGCGGTTTTGTTGCATTTTTAAATGGTGAGGGAGGGGAGGGTTATAAAGAAGCTGTGAATGCTTTTTAATCGTTTTACAAATTATTTAGGCATAATAACTTTCTTGGTTGACTTATCATAATATCAATTAATCATTAATAGCAAATTTACTTTATCGAGTCCAAAAATTGAAGAATGTAGGAATTAATCAGGAAAATGCTTCAAACCTTTACTTACGAGCTACCTGTGGTTTATATTATCGAGTAGGGCCTGGGTTTCCCGCCTAAAAATCAAAAATTTAGCAAAAGAAAAGAAGCCATTTTGAAATCGTAGCACAAAATGTTGACAAGAAAAACTTAAAAAACCCTTATCCTACTTTGTCCCCGTGAATTCAAAATAACAATCATGTTCGTAGAAAAGCTCAAGGAAGAGGTCTACGATGTTATTGCTCAACAAGTAAGTGGTATTTCTTTAAATTTTGAAGAAAATTTGGTTCAAACTTAATTGTACAAGAGGAAGAATGACTTGTAAACATTAACAATGGTAAATTGCTTTTCTTATTCTAGCGCGTTTTAGTTCTTGTTTCGATGGATGTTGATGCTTTATGTTCCTGTAAAATCTTACAAGTGAGTAGTTTATTTTATCTGTGGATTGTGTACAAAAATTTGGCTATTAGTGACTTTAATTACGTTTCGTACTTTTTATGTGAATTTCTGTAAGCTTAATTATTAACCAAATAAAATGATGTTGGGATATATCGTTGTTATGTTATAGTGGCTGTTTAAATGCGATAATATACAGTATACTCTGGTCCCTATCAGTGGTAAAGAGGACTTGGCAAAGGCATTTTTAGAACATTCTGAACAGGTAATTAGTTTTGAATTGTAGATGTTTATCACATTAATGTTTATCGCATTAATCCTTGGTGTGTCCTGGCGTGACCATGTCTCAAATGAAGAGATATTCAAGGGAACTGGGCAAAAGTTACTCACCAACACCTTGCAACAAAAGCGACTGACGCAATCTCGTACCCAGAGCTCACGTAACTTTCGGCCTGCGGCGAAGAATGAGGGCTCTGGCATAATCCAAACTGGAACAACAGATTTCTTGTTGATCAGGTTTTAGGACGCATGCATATTTTTTACTCTTCAAGATGGGATTGGCCCGTCCTAAAACCAGATCAACAAGAAATCTGTTGTTCCGATTTGGATTATGCCAGAGCCCTCGTTCTTCGCCGCAGGCCGAAAATTATGCGGGCGCTGGGTATGAGATTGCGACTGACATGGCTTGGCCATGTCTTGTGCATGCCTCTTTCACGCTTGCCCCATCGCCTGCTGTACTGGGAGCCAAGAGGACGTTGTTGCCAAGGAAGACAGTGCATGCATTGGATGGATGCAGTGTCAAGAGATCTTTACAACAACAACAACAGCAACAAGAAGTTTATTTGCACTCTTGAAATTCAATATAGCTTAATGTAGGATACTGGTCTCTCCTTCCACGAGTCAATTAGCCACCCAAGACCAAAATAGGTGGCGATCCTTTGTGTCAGAGCTGTGGGCTTGGCCCATGACAGCAATAAAGAAAAAGAAGAAAGAATTAGTTTTGAAATTATTTTTATTTTAGTTGAATAAGCTTAATACGGTATAAAGTTGAATTTTTAAATAAAATTTTGTTTTGTTTAGATTAAACATATATTTCTTATAAATTGTGGAGGGAATATTAATCTACTGGAGACATTAGAACCTGATGAAGATGTTAGATTCTATGTGGCCGACAGGTAAAATATAAACCAATCACTTTTTAGAAATAATTTAATTGAATAAACTTTAATAAATGAAGTATCTCATTTTTATTTGCAGAGTTCAAAATTACCTATAACCTATCTGTTGTTTCTATCCCATACACATTTTAGGAATACACCGATCTTTGCTTGAACTACCATCAAACAATGGGTTGTTTTCCCAATGGAATATAGAATGTCAAACCAACAAACTCAATTCATAAGATTCTTCAGTAGTTATTGATATTTTTCTTAATGTACCTTTAGAATGCATTTATTCCCAGACAGACATTTACAATTTTCAGCAATTGGTTTCTGTTCTACTCTGTATATCAAGAATACATTTTAGCTTATCTGACTTAGAAACAGTAACTAGGGAGGTAGAACAATAAATACAGGATTGGTGTATAGGTTTATTTGGTTCTGAATGTTGCATTGATATGTTGCAGTAAATTTCCAGCTGATACTAAATTTATTTGAAATACAACTTAAGTACAGTTGAAAAGAGGGGATAGCTCAGTTGGTAAAGGGACAGTCTGTTGTGCAGGTCTGTTGTGGTTCAAGTCCCTGCTGGACCAACACTCAGGGTCTTAAAATAACTTAGGAGAAAGTGCTGCCTTTGTAATAATTTCTTCAAATGGTTAGACTTCTTGGATAATGACTTTAAACTGTTGGCCTGCTAGGCTTGACTTAAATGTGGGACTCTGATCTTGTCCTATTGTCAAGACATTTGACCTCAATTGAATGAATGAATGGATGGATGGATGGATGGATGAATGAATGAATATATAAATAATTACTCACTTTTTTGGTAGACGCTCAATCTTTCTTCTTTGTATTTGGGCATTTTTTCTTTTATTCTGGGTCCATTTCCCAGGATTAAATTGAGGCTTTGTGCAAAGAATATGGCAAATAATTATATGAAAACTTCACAGGAATTGGAACCTATCTCAGAAATGGCCTATTTTATATTGTAGCATGATTCATGCAGGTCCTTGAAAAGTGCTGGAATTTAAAATGTCATTTGAAGGACACTTAAAACTAAAAAAAAATTGAAGAAATGTCCTTGAAAAAATTGTTAATACTCCTTGAAAAATGGTTGCCTTTGCCTCATATTTTTAAAATAATGCTGACAAAACATGGTCTCTCTTTTTTTAAACATCACAAGTCATATACCTGAAATATGTCGACTGTAAATTTCCAAGAGATATTGAATGTAAAATTTAATATTGGGAATGTGCTCACTTGGATTGCAGTAATGCTATTATCTTACATGTACAGCCACATTCTGTGAGAGTGTTAAATAAACAAATTATTATTATTATGGCAGTAGATACGCATGAATGCCTTAACCTAACTACAGTGATTGGGCGTGAAATCACGTAACCAACTGCTGGGGATCTCTACAAAAACTAAGATTAACTACTTCTAATATATAGCCTAGATTTTTATATTTTCGATAGATTCTATATGTAATACTAAAAATATGCCTAGATAACTAAATACTATAAAAATGAAACTATAAAACTATAAGATAAATTAAGACTAGTGATATATATAGCACTATTGAAAAATATATATGGCACTATTGAATTTTCGGATGAACTCTAATAAAATATTGTCCAGGTGTCCCTGAGTGATTAAAAACTATCAATAAATTGGGAATAGTTATTATAAGTCTATACATAGTTAACTATGGTCTGTGATAAATAATAAGAAATATTAAAAATAATTATTATAAGTCTATAAAAATATATAAAACTTAAATTCTCAAATGAATTATATATGAAATATTAATTAAAAGTATCCCTAAGTGACTTAATGCTATAAATACGTAAAAATAGTAATTATATCGATCCATATACATCTTTCTATCGGTTCAGTTCAGTGTTCATAGTTCGTAATGCTCATTGTTCATGGCCTAAGATCTTCATAATATTTGCAATGTTTAGGGTACTTGTTAACATGGCTTTCTGCATCCTTTTTAGTACCATTTTACTTCTCTCCCCCAC